>BQNB010034232.1:0-33616 GCA_026074375.1 Tanacetum coccineum
AATACTACCAGGACTAATATTGTTCTACCAGCAGGAATAACTTTTGTCCTGCCAGTACTAACTATAACATTATCCTTACCAGTAGGAACTACATACCTACCAGCAGGAACTTTTACTCTACCAGTAGGAACTACATACCTACTAGTAGTAACTATCTATTACAAAATTCCTAACATACTAGTATCACCATGAAAAGTCACCATACCAAGTGTCTCAAGAGGAAATGTTTCAGTAATTTCCTTTTTCTCGAGCTTACTTTGGTGGGGGGTCTCTAATCTAGACAAGTGGTCGGCCGCTAGATTCTCCGCTCCTTTTTATCATGGATAATGACATCAAATTCTTGGATTAGGAGAATCCAACGAAGCAATCTCGATTTAGCATCTTGTTTAGCGAGAAGATACTTATGAGCCGAGTGGTCCGTATACACTATTATTTTTGACAAGACAAGATATCGACTGAATTTCTCGAAAGCATACACTACGGCTAAAAGCTCTTTTTCCATAGTAGTATAATGAGCTTGAGCGTCGATCATAGTCTTGCTTGCATAGTGTATCGGTTGAAAATGTTTGGTCTTACGTTTCCTCAAGACCGCACCTACCGCAAAGTCACTAGCATCACACATAATCTCAAACGGTAGGTCCCAATCGGGGGTAACTAAAATTGGTGCTTCGGTCAATTTCTTCTCAAGTATATTAAACGATTCAACACATTCTTTCGAGAAGATAAAAGGGGTATCGTTTTCAAGAAGATGGGTCATCGGTCGGGCGATTTTAGAAAAATCTTGAATAAATCGACGATAAAACCCGGTGTGACCTAAAAAACTTCGAATGCCTTTAACGGAAGTCGGATGAGGGAGTTTAGCTATAACATCAACTTTAGCTTTGTCGACCTCAATCCTGGACTTTGAAATATTATGTCCAAGAACAATGCCTTCTTTTACCATGAAATGGCATTTCTCCCAATTTAGAACTAAATTAGTGTCTTCGCACCGTTTGAGCATTTTGTCAAAATAGGAGAGGCATGAAGAGAAAGAATCCCCAAAGACCGAGAAATCGTCCATGAAGACCTCCATAGTTTCCTCGATCATGTCGTGGAAAATGGCCATCATGCACCTTTGGAACGTACCTGGAGCATTACACAAGCCGAAAGGCATGCGTCGGTAGGCAAAAGTTCCATAAGGGCAAGTGAAGGTGGTCTTCTCTTGGTCCTTCGGGTCAATTGGTATTTGAAAGTAACCCGAGAAACCATCTAGAAAACAATCGTAAAGCATTTGGTCCATAAACGGTAATGAGAAATGATCTTTACGGGTGGCATCATTTAACTTTCGGTAGTCAATGCATAGACGTCATCCCGTAACTAATCGAGTAGGTATCAATTCATTATCATCATTTTCAATTACGGTTATACCACCTTTCTTGGCCACACAATGGATGGGTGATTCATTCCGAACACGTATATATAAATAGATAATAAATATATATAAATATAAGGATTTTATCAATAGTAGGTATTCCAAGAGGCTTTTAAAAATTCGCTTTTATCCAAAGCACAATCTCTCAAAACCTACCCGGAGTCGTAATCCTGTCGAGGTGCAAATTGAAAATCGGAGACGTTTGTGATCGCGCGTTTGAATGGGGTTAAGAAGATTTTTGGTTTTGAAAACTAATTCTACAATTAAAATTTAAAAACGAGTAAAGAAAACCTAAAAACGAAAGCTAGAATGATTTAGACCTAGAACGTAGACGGGAACGTAAAAATGCGAGTAAAAAAACTAAATGGAACCCAAGAAACCAGTTCAAGCCTTAAAATTGTCTGTTTGCCTATTTCTTATCTCAAATGGAACCCAAGAAACCAGTTCAAGCCTTAAAAGATCTAAGCTGGGTGGAAGCAATGCAGGATGAGCTTCTACAGTTTAAACTACTAAAAGTTTGGACCTTGGTAGACTTACCTAGAGACAAATGGGCAATTGGTACTAATGAGTTTTTAGAAACAAGAAGGATAAAAGATGTAACACCCTCAAATCTGAGTACGCAGCGGAATGTTTGAATATCCGAGGGCGTTACTTTATGGATCAATAGCACAAGATCTGAGAAAGACTACTAAATGTGTCGTTTGAAAAAGATACATTGGATTAACAAAATATTTGTTTGTTACATAAGCCCATGGCTTCAAATTGTTCAACAATATAATTAAAGATTCCGGTTTATAATAATTTTCCCCAAAATGTAATAAGACCCCAAATCTTAAGTGTTGACTCTTCAATTATTGACTTCCAATGTATCATCGCACCTCGTGCCTTATTGACCTGAAAAACATGCTTAAAACGTCAACATAAAGTTGGTGAATTCATAGGTTTATGTAAATCAATAGTAGGACCGCAAGATTTCCATGTGTATGATTAAGCAACAAATGCAAACATCATAAAAGGTAATTACGTTTTCCTAAGCTCATGACACTGAAGCTCGATGTATGTGAATGCAAATATATTTGCCAACGAGTGTTCGTGAATGATGTGCTAACCCTGCAATATCCCAAATTCGACATGGTATGCATTCGTTCCCGGTGATAGCTAGTTACCCGAACGGGGATTGTCAATCCCTAATAGATCTATCCATAACATTCGCGCCCACATAATGTAATTCCCAATCACATCTATGCAATTAACAGTTCATGATCATGGACATAATGGGTTATGGTAACTCAGGCAAACACGTAATCATGGTATAAAATGTACACTTGCGTCCAATTTATAAAACAAAGCATGTTCTCACCCTAAGAATGCAAATCATTTAAATAATTGTAAAACATGGGGATATGAACTCACCTGAGTGAATAGTCCTCTGGAAATTGATAATAGATATCCAAGTATAAATCACACCGTCAAATACCTAAGACTATACGACCAGTCTTAGTCTACAAGTTTAGGCTAAAGACTCAGTGTATAAACTATAATAAATTTGCTAGTTTATATATATATGCCTAGTTCTATGATAAACTGTTATCAACTTGTGTGGTGGTTTACGTGTTTAAATGTATTCTGAAATTGGTTTTGATCGGCTCTTGGGAAAACGATTACTTTCTTAATAAATAACTTATTTAATTTAAGTCGCAAATTAAACCCGTTTTAATGTTCGAATATATTAATATCGACAGATTCTTTAAGCATTTTATTATTCACTTTTGATCACAAAATATACCCTTAAGCTTCTATATATTACACTTTAGTCCCTAGGTTTTATAAAATATCAACATGTTCACTATAAACCCTTTAGTTTTTGATAATACAATAATTAGTCCTTTAAGTTTACAAAAATGAAATTTAGGTCTTTATTAATTACACTGGTATAGTATAGTCATTACTAGACTGTACTGGTAGCAAATAGTTACATCCGGTAGAACAATATTGTTTAGTATACTTAGGAATAACCATAATGTTTACTACTGGTTAGCATATTAGTTTACACCTGGTAGAACAATTTGTCATTAGGACTTAGGTAGTGCCATAGTGGTACTATTGGGAAGCATATTAGTTACTCCTGGTAGAATAATATTGTTCATTAATTAACTGGTAGTACGATAATGGATTAATAACTCGGTAAGGTTTATAGTTAGTTCTCGTGTAAACAAATGCATGTGGTTAAGCTTATTTAAGTTTGCTTAAGCTGTTTGGCTTATTGATAAGCTCGGATGAGCTTATTTTGAGCTTTTTGACCTACGTTGGGCTCGTTAATGGACTAACGAGTCCATTAAAGGTTTGGCTCATTTTCTAATGGTATTCTAGGGTCCATTTATTCGCCTAAGATTATCATAAGTCTCATAAGCTATTTAAGATCACAAATAAGCTACCAAAGCTTATATGTGGCTTAAGGCTCCTTGTAGTCATGGAAATGGGCCGTTAGGCCTGTTAAGGGTTTAGAGGGCGCGACTCATCCCACCTAGGCTCATACGCACCTTAGGCCTTCTACAAGTTCACAAAACCTGCCATGGCTTATAAATAAGCCGTTAGGGCTTATTCGAGTCATCGGGCCTTGTTATTGGGCCTCGCTAGTGGCTGTCGAGCCTCTTATGACCCGAAGGGATCCATTTGGTTTATGGGTTGTGTTCTAGGGTTTTTAACACTTCACTTAGCATGTTATTAAGCATCAACTTTCATGGTTTAGTAATTTACTAAGCTCCTGCTTGTCTTTTATGGGTCTTGTCCCAAGACGTGGCTAAACAAGCTTGCCAAAGCTTGTTTAAGCTTGTTCCTCCTCCGAGGCATAGCTAGAGTCCCATAAGTCCATACCCACGCGTTTCAACAAACCCCCAACTCGTATATATCCTAGTGTACACATCTTTTAGGGAACCAAGCGAATTGTTAGTGTATTACGATACATGGCATGAAAAATGTTTTTCCAACGGGTTATCAACCTTTGGGTCAAGTATTTTACGTGTGCATGTCATGTTTAACCGTTAAGTTATACAATAATCTTTGTTACGTGCCTTATGGCTTTGATTCACCACACAAGTTTAATGACTACATAATTTGTATGAACATATTCCAACCCATCAATATATATGCATGACATGCATGGTTTCGAACCACACATGTTTGCGTACCAAACAAACTGTGACCTACGTTACGTGCATATAGAGTACGAACAACAAAACCAGTAAGGGTTAGCCAAGAGTGGACTTACAATAGTCCTAAGCACGAGTCGAACGAGTGAGAAGTGAGGAAATAATGCAACTCAAAGCTTGTGACCAAGAAAACCCTAGCTTTCATAAGCTTTACACCACGATCACCCTTGACTCCGTGTATACCCGAACCTTGATCTCGAGTGAACAAATCAGACCCAGCGTGTGATGTTCTTGTTTTCCTTTTTTGTGTTCGAACCGTAGTACAATAAAGAAAGAAGAGGGTGCTTTCTTGAGGTTATGAGTTTAGAAATATATTAAGTGTAGTTGTGAGTGTATATTTATAGGCTCATGGGCTGGATAGCTTCCCTAACTCCCTTCTTGAACCATACCGTGCCCTAAGTAGTGGTATTGAGGGTGTTTTAGTAGGTCACCCATGGTTTTGAGTTAAGCACACATGGTTTTTGTTAAAACCACCTAGTATATTCCTTAATTACAAGATCATGGAACATGATTTCCTAAGATCTTTGAAAATCTTATGGTTATGTTTATTGTTGTCACTAGCCGTGACATCCAAGGGCAAGAAAAGGGCCATGTGGTTATTATTCTTTGTGTATTTGGTGGACTAGGAACATTAAGTACATATCTTAATTAATTCCTAGTTGTACATGTACCTAGTATAAGATTTAGGAGATTTCAAGGATTTTCCTAGTAGATTTGTCTCCCTACATTCGGCTCTAGTGGGTTATTAACACAAGTTCTTATTTAATTTTGTGTTAAGGTTTTAAAAGTGGGTATTGGTTTGAGTCTAGATAAGTCTAGGTATTTTCGCGGTACGTCTAAGCGTATTTTATTGCAAAACGTAAGTCATTTACGTGACCAATACAAATATAATTGAACAAAGCCAATAATTATCGTCCTAATAATTATTAGACACTCGCTTGACGTAAATCTTAATTTATTTGGTGACCGTTTACGCTAAATGATTATTTCTAGTCTACGCGATTTAGCTTAACAGTAAAATTAAAAGTAAGCCCGTATCGGACTAAAATAAATGGTGATCATTAATAGAGTCGTACAATGACGCGAAAATGAGAAATGTTACAATATTTCTTATATAAAGTGGTCGATGTCACCACTAATGTTGTAAAGTATATATATTATGGATGTTTAGGAGTTGGTCGTTCTAGGAACGCCAACTAAGGTTGTTTGATTAATCTATTGATCAAGGCATTTATCTTTGATTTTGTGTCTTCTTTGAGGGATGGTCGGGAACGTAACTAGCAACAATGTACCTTATTATTTGGACTTAATCTATTTGTTTTGTTCTTTTTATTTAACACAAACCGCACGCTCATCAATGTGAACTCCATCTATCGGCATTCATAACGGCTCGTCAACGTAACTTTCTCAGGTTAGACCATGGAAGTATGGTGAACTCTGCTTAACTACCGAGGAATTCCCAGTAGTAGCAACATCCCCAAACTTAACTAACACCTTGAAAGGTCTGACATGCCTCGGGTCAGTTTTCCCTGCTTAATGAATCGTACGACCCCTTTCCAAGGCGAGACCTTGAGCATCACCATATCCCCAACCTTGAATTTCATCGGCTTACGCTTCAAGTTAGCGTAGCTCTTTTGTCCATTCTGAGCAGCTTGAATTCTCTGCTTTATCAGGACGATCTTCTCCGTGGTTTCCTAGATCGTTTCAGGGCCAGTAAGTTGAGCCTCGCCAACTTCTGCCCAGCACACCGGTATCAACACTTTCGGCCATAAAGTGCCTCATACGGTGCGGCCGTTATGCTAGCGTGATAGCTGTCGTTATACGAGAATTTGACCAATGGCAAATGCTTCACCCAGCCCTTTCCAAAGTCGATTACGCAAGCACGTAGCAGGTCCTCGAGAGTCTGGATGGTTCTCTCACTTTGTCCATCGGTTTGTGGATGGTATGCAGCACCCGTATCCAGACTTGTACCCAAAGCTTGTTGGAATGTTCTCCAGAAATTCGACATGGGATGTGGTTGGGGAAAAGTGAAAGGAGGGGAGGAGTTGAAATGAAAAAGATAGTTGGAATTTCCCATTCCGATCACAGATGATTGAGATCGGTGTCCCGTGTCTCGCCACTATTTTGTTTAGGTACAGTCTTGCCAACTGGTCTAGCGGATCATTTTCTCCTTTTGGCAAGAAATGAGCGGATTTCGTAAGTCGATCTATGATCACCCAGGTGGTGTCCAAACCTTGTGATGACTTAGGAAGTTTGGTGCCAAAATCCATTGTGATGTTGCTCCACTTCCACTCAGGTATCTCAGGTTGTACCAGAAATCCTGTTGGCCCTACTTCCACTCGGGTATCTCAGGTTGTACTAGCAATCCCGATGGCCTTTGATGTTCGGCCTTGACCCTTGCACATGTCAAGCACTTGCTAACATAGGTGGCGATGTCCGCCTTCATGTTTGGCCACCAATATAATTTCTTCACATCTTGGTACATCTTTTCGGAACCGGGATGGATAGAATATTTCGACTTGTGGGATTTGTGCATAATTACGGATCTTAGGTCTCCATAGCAAGGTATCCAATTCTTGCCGTGTAAACATAGTGTTCCATTGGCACGTGGTTCCAATCTTTCCTTGGGTATATCCCTTCGGATTATACCGCCTACGCCTTCCTTCACGAGATTCTCTGGTTTCTGGGCTTCGATTTGAGCTTCTAATATTCGTTTGGGAAGATCCAAGTCAATGGTCATAACTAAGGCTCGAACCTGTAATGGCTCAATCCGTTCCTTACGGCTTAATGCATCGGCCACTATGTTTTCTTTCCCGGGATGATAACAAATATCACAATCGTAGTCACTCAGCAATTCTAGCCAACGGCGTTGCCTCATGTTAAACTCCTTCTGATCGAGGATGTGTTGTAGGCTTTTATGTTCGGTGAACACTGTGCATCTGGTTCCATATAGATAGTGTCTCCATATCTTTAGGGCAAACACTACCGACCCAAGTTCTAAATTATGAGTGGTGTAGTTTTTCTCGTGGACTTTTAGTTGTCGAGAAGCATAGGCAATCACTTTCTCTCTCTGCATCAATACAACACCTAAACCCTTGTGTGACGCATCACAGTAGACCACAAAGTCTTCGCTTCCTTTAGGTAAAGCCAGAATTGGTGCACTGCATAGCTTCTGTTTTATTACCTGAAAAGCGTTCTCTTCCTTTTCACCCCAGTCGAACTTGATTCCTTTCCGAGTAAGTTTCGTCATGGACTTAGCAATCTTTGAAAATCCTTCGATGAACCTTCGATAGTAACCAGCAAGACCTAAAAATTGGCGGATCTCCATTGGTGTCTTAGGAGACGCCCAATCTTTGATAGATTCTATCTTGGCTGGATCCACATGTATGCCTCTGCTATCTATGACGTGTCCGAGAAATTGTACCTTCGGGATCCAAAATTCACATTTTGAAAACTTAGCATACAACTGCTCCTTCTTAAGCAATTCCAAAATTGCCTTAAGATGTTCTTCGTGCTCTTTCTCGTCCTTTGAATAAATCAATATGTCAGCGATGAAGACAATTACGAACTTATCCAAGTAAGGCTTGCACACTCGGTTCATGAAGTCCATGAATACAGCATGTGCGTTTGTCAGTCCGAATGGCATAACCTGGAACTCGTAATGACCATACCGAGTTCGGAATGCCGTCTTTGGAATGTCTTGTTCCCGCACTCTAAGCTGGTGATATCCTGATCTCAGATCTATCTTCGAATAAATACTAGATCCTTGAAGTTGATCAAACAAATCGTCGATCCTCGAGAGTGGATAACGATTCTTTACTGTCAGTTTATTTAACTCACGGTAGTCGATGCACATCCTGAATGACCCATCCTTCTTTTTGACGAATAAGACCGGGGCTCCCCAAGGTGAGGAACTAGGCCTTATGAATCCTTTGTCGGAAAGCTCTTATAATTGTTCCGATAATTCCTTCATTTCGGATGGAGCCAATCGATACGGTGCTCGAGCTACGGGTGCGGCTCCTGGAATTAAGTCGATTTGGAATTCCACTGGTCGAGCCGGAGGAAGACCTGGCAAGTCCTCGGGAAATACTTCAGGAAAATCTCGGACGATTGGTACGTCCTTTATTTGTTTTCCTTCCGACTTGTCCTCCTCTTTCTTGGCGGATATCTGTGCCAAAAAGACCTGGCATCCTTTTGCCATGTACTCTTGAGCTTTTGAACATGAGATAACTGTCAACCGAGATTCTCTCCCGTTGCTACTTTTGTTGCCACAAAAAGTCAAAGTTTCATTCCCATAGGGAATTTGAACAAGTTTCTCATCACACACGATCACGGCGTGACATCTTCTTAACCAGTCCATACCGATAATGACATCGAAACTACCCGGTCTCTGGGCATTAGATCTATGTTGAATGGATGGTCTAAGAAATTTAAAGTGCAACCTCGTATAATAGTGTCTATCCCGACTAATTTCCCATCAGCTAATTCGACATCATAACAATTTTCTAATGGAGTTGGGGCGATGTTAATCAAGGAACTAAATGCAGTGGATATAAAGCTTCTATCGGCACCAGTGTCGAATAAGATAGATGCATAGTGGTTATTTAAGAGGAACGTACCCATGACGACATTGGCATCAGGGTTTCCCGATGCATTTCCTCTCTTTTTGCATTCCCAACTGCATAAACCCAGCCTTGTGCATTCCCATTTCCTCCATCCTTATTCTTCAACTTAGGACAATCTCTCTTGAAATGCCCTGGTGCTCCACACTCAAAACAACCATTTCCCTTGGGAGCTGCCCCATTGCCCTTCTGAGTATTAGCAACATTTGTATTACCAGTACTCCTGCAATCGCGAGCAAAATGCCCTACTTTGTTGCACTTGTGGCATTTCTGGGTGCACGGGCCATTGTGGTGAAGATGGCACTTGGTGCACTTGGGCAAAGATCCCCCATAAGGCTTCCTTTCGCCTGTCCCCATATTGTAGACCTTGGCGACATTCTGCCTCTTGAAGGGTTGTTGCTGGTGACCATGGTTGTTCCTGGATGAATCATCAGCCTTCCTTTTGTTGTCAGATTGCCTTTCTGCGTAGGTGCGGAGTTTCTGATCCATCAAGTCGTTGGCCAACTCAATAGTTTCATCCAACGTCTTGGGTCTGGCAGACTTGACGTTCCCATAAATGTTGTCAGGAAGTCCACTGATGTACTTGTCAACCTTCTCGGTTTCGTTGGCAACAAACTTGGTACATATCAGGGTTAGTTCTTGGAAACGTTCAGTGTATGTTGGAACATCGTTCCCCTTGACCTTTAGGTTCCACAGCTCGATTTCTAATTTCTTAATTTCACCCTGCGGACAATACTTGTTCGTCATCTTTTTCTTAAGTACTTCCCAAGTCATTGCATATACCTCAGGACCTAAGGTTCTTATCTGACCATTCCACCAAGTCAAAGCAGCACCTAACAGAGTGTAGGTGGCAAACTTTACTTGATTCTCAATAGCGCAACCACTGATATTGAAAACTGACTCCATCTTCTCAATCCACCGAGTCAAACCGACCACGCCTTTAGTCCCTTTGAAGTTCAAAGGTTGACACTTCATGAAGTCAGCGTAAAAACAAGGGCGCGCAGTTTGCACGTTCCTTCGGTTATCCTCGTGCGAACTGTGGCTTCCATCTCCATTGGTGGAGTTTCGCAAAAGAGCTTGGTCAATCATTGCCTGGATGGATTCTGGAGTTACGTTGTTTGGGTTGGTGTTGTTAACAGGGGTATTCGGTCCTCTTCTGGTCGTAGGTGCCATGATTTGTCTAGATCACAAAAGACAAAACATGAGGTTATATGACAGAATATAATAATGTATAGATGAGATATCAACACAAGAGAGGTATATAGTACAACATAACACATCCATTTCATTCATAACTTTGAAAATTTTACATGAAATAGTTGTCGGAGTACACATAATACAATACAAAAGATCTAAGGCTATGTTAGCGGGGAAAACCCCTAATACTTAACATGCCTGTACAATGACCTATCAAGATAAAATAACATAAATCACTAGATGTGACTGTCAGCATCCCCAGAAGCATCCTGGTGATCTGGAATCCTAGCCTCTGGTCCTGGCTGTCTAGCTCTCCTCTGCTGCCCTCGCAGTGCTAACAACTCGGCCTGCATGTCGCTCATCTCTCGCCTCATGTCTCTAATGACTCGGAGAGTCTCTACCATCTGGTCCTGACGCCTACGGTCAGTCTCTCGAAGCGTTGCTAACTCAGCCTGCTGCATCTGAAAACGAGTCTCATGTACCTGGTGCTGTGTCTGAATGAGAGTACCCTGCAGCTGTAGCTGTGTCTGGTGTGCCTGGAGATGGGTCTCGTGTGCATACACATGATCACGATGGGTCTGAAGCTCCTGATGAGTCGCCTGACTCAATCCTATCGAGTGAGCCCAAGCCTCTCAGGAAGCATAGGCCTCCTCCTCCACCATCCATACTGTCTCCTGGAGAGTCATCCTATCCCCCATAAGTAGATCGACCCGCTACGAGTCCATATCGACTCGCTGTGAGTTACTGAGACACTACTTATCCTGGCATCCTTAGTTAAAGCCAGTTAAGTCCAGTGTATCATGTCATGGAGCTCAGCAAGCTCTGTGACCCTAGTATTGACCTCTCCCACGGTCATAGGTGCTATCTCAGGAACTGCCTCTGCCGGATCTATCCAAGTATCCCTAATACCGTACCCAACATCTCTAATCCCCTGTCGCCTCTCTTCAGCATCTACCGTGCTGACAAATCCATAATCTATCCCCCGACCTCTAGTAGGTCTAGCAGTAGAACTCTCTCCAACCTCATATCGGGAGCCTAGAGTGGACAAACACAACCTCTTGCGGGGTGGCTGCTCAGACTCCGGAATATCATCCCTACGGTCAACGGGTGGTGGTATGTATAGAGAGGGTGGTAGTGGTGGTAGTGGAGGTGATGGTAATGCGGCAGTAACTGCATCAATGAGAGCCTGAGTGGATGCTATCCTGAGTGTCTGGATTTGGGTTGGACACCCAGATGATGGTAGTAAAGGTGATGGCACAGGTGGTGGCGATGAATGTGCAGGTGGGGCTGTGCACCTAGCAAGGCGCTCTCCTGCAGAGGGTGGTGATAGTGAGATAGGTGGTGATGGTGATGGAGTAGTCATGGCCAGAAGTCTCTCAACCTCTGCCTCTGGTGGGAGGGATATGGAAGTCTGAGGCCGGATGGTAATCTTAGCCATAATAGTAATGTTAGTGGAGGGTGGTGGTATAACAGGCTTTGTTTCCTCAGGTGGGAAAACAGGCTCATCAACAGGTACAACAATAGCAGAGTCGGCCGGAGCTAGGTGCTCCATCCTCCTCCTCATCCTCATATCTTCTTCCTCACAATCAGCGTTATCCCCAGGATGAATCGCCATCATCATCATCTCCATCATCTCCCCCGTCCATAGGATAGTCGACCGTACCATCCTCTGTCTCATCATCCTCGTACTCCTCTGGATCCTCCTCGGGATCCGACTCAGTAACAGACTAAGCAGTAGGTGAATCAACATGAGGTAATGGCTGCTCCTCAGCTGGAAACTCATGGTCATCCTCCAATGGTATATACTTAGGGTATATAGGCTCTGGCACGTAGTCAGGATCATGTTCCTGTACGAACATAGGCTTACGCTCATCCTCGTCCTGAGGAACTGGTGGTGTCTGTGGATCCTCTGGGCCTGGTATGTAATCTGGTGATGGTGGGGCTACTGGCTGCATCGGGAGTCCGTCGTATCCTAATACGATGACCCATAGAATACCTCCCTCAGATATCTCCTCATCATCGGTTCCCCAGAAGGCTCTGCCAGGCTCAGAGTCGGTGTAAACGGAAGTATAGGTAACCACAGATGTAGCAGAAGACATGACTACTGTAAAAAGCAAAAATAACTTATATAAGTATTACTTATAGGAAAGATCGGTATGATATGTCTATAAGCCTTAATTATAAGGGTCTTATGGTAATATACATAATATCATTTATATATACGTATATCAATCAATCATGTAAGCATTTAGTACCCTACTAATGCTAAAAAATGCATGTCATGTAAGCCTATATGTGCTAGATGTAATTTAAGTAATGCATGTTGTCCTCGCCAATCCCATTTGTGAAAACGTGTTTGAAATGGTTATAGTCCAGACAAAACTTTTGACATGGTTCTCTATAACCTTGGCTCTGATACCAATCTGTAACACCCTCAAATCTGAGTACGTAGCGGAATGTTGAATATCCGAGGGCGTTACTTTATGGATCAATAGCACAAGATCTAAGAACGACTACTAAATGTGTCGTTTGAAAAAGATACATTGGATTAACAAAATACTTGTTTGTTACATAAGCCCGTGGCTTCAAATTGTTCAACAATATAAATAAAGATTTCGGTTTATAACAATTGTCCCCAAAATGTAATAAGACCTTAAATCTTTTTAATGTTGATATCTTCATATTATTGACATCAAGTATCATCGGCAATACCTCGTGCCTTATTGACTAAAAAAATGCTTAAACGTCAACAATATATGTTGGTAAATCATAGGTTTATGTAAATCAATTGTAGGACGCAAGATTTCCAAGGTTGTTTAAAGCAAACCAAATGCATAACATCATAAAAAGTAATTACGTTTTCCTAAGCTCATGACACCGAGGCTCGACGTATATGAATGCAAATAAATTTGCCAACAAGTGTCCGTGAATGATGTGCTAACCCTGCAACATCCCAAATTCGACATGGTATGCGTTCGTTCCCGGTGATAGCTAGTCACCCGAACGGGGATTGTCAATCCCTAATAGATCTATTCATAACATTCACACCCACATAATGCAATTCCAATTACATCTATGCAATTAACAGTTCATGAGATGGACATAATGTGTTAATAGTTACTTAGGCAAACACGTAATCATCGTATAAAATGTACACTTGCGTCCAATTTGTAAAACAAAGCATGTTCTCACCCCAAGGATGTAAATCATTTAAATAACAGTAAAACATGGGGCTATGAACTCACCTGAGTGAATAGTCCTCTGAAAATGATAATAAATATCCAAGTATGAAGTCACACCGTCAAATACCTAAGTAAATACGGTCAAGTCTTAGTCGACATATTTTAGGCTAACTACTCAGTGTATAAACTAAATTCAATCATAAGTTTATATATACTGTTATCACTTGCGTGGTGGTGCACATGATTATTGTATTTGTAATTACGATGGCTCTTGGGAAACGTATATACTTTGTTAATAAATATTCTTATTTATTAAGTCGTTATTCAAAACTGAATAACACCCGAGTATATTATAATTCGTCCGACTTGTTAAGTGTTTAAATAATTCACTTTTGTTTACAAAATACCCTTGAGTTTCTTATAAATACAAAACAGCCCCTGGGTTTATAATTATGCTTTATTTACATTTTAAACCCTTTAGTTTCAATAATTACACTTTTAGTCCTTCCACTTTACAAAGTTGTAATTTAGGTCCTTATAGTTTCATATCAGCCCCTTATCTTTCAGGATGTTCAAAACAGTCCCTGACTATAAGGAAATCCAGGTTTGACAGTTTTAACCCTACTAGTTTGCAATTTACATATTTAGCCCCTTAACTTTTCAAAAAGTGCATTTTAAGCCCTTTTTAAGTTCTAATAAGTGGAAACTAGTTTTATTACTTCCAATAAGTCCTACAAGCTGTTGTCAGCCCAAAACTAAGCTCAGATGAGCGTATTTTGGCTTAATGAGCTTATTGGGCCTTATTGGACCCGTTAAGGTCCAATAAGCCATTTGAAGGTCCAATCTAGTTTTCAAAGGTACCTAAGCACTTGTTAGGCTTATTTAAATTATATTTAACAGTTTGGCTTATTAATAAGCTCGAGTGAGCTTATTTGAGCTTATTGGGCTCGTTGGCCCAATAACCTTATCCGAATGTGAAACAAAAGGCCCATTAGGGTCTCCTTAGTGATTCCAACTTATTTTCCTAACTTAATAAGCTTATTAAGGTCTGACTAAGCTGTCTTATCCACGGGGCTTATTCAATAAGCCATAAGCTCTCGGGATAATGGGCTTTTAGGCCCATTATGAACCCGTTAATCATTTTAAGCCTTTGGGCTTGTTTCCTTAAGGTCCAATGGTCTTCCTATGCTCCATGTAAGTCTAGTAATCGATTAAGCCCACAAATAAGCTGTCCCAGCTTATTTGTAGCTTATGGGCTTTCGTTAGTCGTGACATTAGGCCATCAAGCCCAATATAGGCTCGGCTAGATCTTCTAGAGTATGCTAAGGTCCATATGTGTTCCAACTAAATCTGTATGACTCTCTTTAAGCTCATAGAGCTTATAAATAAGTTGTGGTTTCACGGGGTGGGCTTATTAAGCCGGTTGGGCTTTGAACGTGGCCATTTGGCTACAAGAGGCCCAATAGAAGTTTAACTAGTGCATGCATTTCATATTTAAGTCCACTAGGTTTTTAGGGTGAACCATAAAAGCTGTATGGCGTATTTTTTAAAAGCGTGTGTCTACGGTTGGGCTCGTTGGGTTCGGACATGGGCTATTGGGCCCAAACCGTGAGCACTTGTAGGTTTCACAAGCCTATCGTGGCCTATTGTTTCTTTTTGTAACATATATGACTCGAAAACATGTTCTAAAATCTAAAGTTCGTGTGTTTAACTTATATTTACGATGTATCTTGCATGCATATGTTCATTTAAATAGGGTATTCATTCCAAAGTCATAGTGTCGTGTTTTCCTTAAGAGTTTACGTGTGGTTTTCTCATAAACGAATGGTTTTCAAAGTCTTGCTTGTTAACAAGTCACGTTACATGTTTTCCTTACGTTTTAACACCACACAAGGGGTTATACGCAATTAGCTTTGCGTATAACACGTACATTCTTGTATTTTACATGCGTGAACTTACGCTAGCATCTCATACATATATAAATGTGACATGTATATTAGTTGACAAAGGAAACAAGTATCATACGAGTTGTATAGGTTCAAACGTGACTTACAAGAGTCCTAGTGTATGAGTTGACGAGCTTTGGACGTGTAGAGTGCTAACCCAACGTATACCCGATAGAATTTACCCAATGTATGCCAACCCTTGGCTCGTGTACACTTCTTAACTCTCTTGTATGCTAACCTAAGAGCACCTTGTGTCCTTAGAAAGAATGTGGGGCGTGTATGGGTTCGGTTATAAGGTAGCCGAATGTAAGAGGGATTAATGAGAATGGTTTTTGCTTTGAGGGAGAGTTTGAGGGTTTTAGAAGTGTTCAAGTGTATGTGTGAGTGAGTATTTATAGGAAATGAGCTAGTTACAATTCTTAGTCACATGAACAAACCAAACCGTGCCCTATCTACTAGTGGTTTTGTGGTTTTGGTTAATCACACATAGTTTTGTTAAAACCACAAGGTACTATTCTTAATTACAAGATATATGTACAAGATATGCTTAGATACTTAAAATCTTATGATTTGTGTGTGTGTCTTGTGTTTAGCCGGTTATACAAAGGAAAAGAGAAGCCAAATGGTTATTAACCATTGTGTAATAGATTAGTGGGGGACATTTAGGACTAACATTAATTAATGGGAGTTTGTACATGTACTTAGCAATATCATAGAAGATTTCTAGGTGATTTGTGTGTACTTATGTATGCCGTGGGTTTTCATAGGGAAGGAAGGATCCAAAGTGATCTTTAACCCATGTGATTTAGCTAACTAGAGACATGTTGTACAAATCTTAATTAAAACCTAGATGTACATTGTACTTAGTGTAAGATTTAAGGATTTTCTAGTTATTCTTGTCCCATAATTCGGCTCTAGTGGGTATTTAACACAAGAATTGATTTAATTTTGTGTTAAGGTTTTAAAAGTGGGTATTGGTTTGAGTCTAGGTAAGTCTAGGTATTTTCGGGGTATGTCCAAATGTATTTTATTACGAAACGTAACCCTTTTACGTGACCAATAAAATAACAATATCGCAAAGTACATATTATTTCTTAATAATTATTTATTACTTGGTTGATGTAAACCTTAATTTATTTGATGACCGTTTACATTAATTGATTATTTATAGTCTACGCGATTTAGCTTAAAAGTAAATATTAAAAGTAAACGCGTATCGGACTAAAATAAATAGTGACGAATAATAGATGTCGTAAAGTGACCTAAAATTGAGAAATGTTACACGAAATTTGGCTTTATTCTTGTTATTATTGCAACATTATTAAACCTCGGTCCTTTAGAAGGCTGCAACATCGGTTGTGAGCCGGCAAGATGCAGCAAAAATATTTCGACCTCGGTAATTTCCTCGACCTTTTAGAAGGCTGCAACATCAGTTGTGCGGCTAGCAGATGCAGCAATATTTTAATAGTCTCGGATTATTATAACTATGTGCTTATTTTGAAGATGCAACCATCGGTTGTGAGACGGCAAGATGGGCAGTAAACTTTAGCAGCCTCATAATTTTATTATTATTCTTTCCTCCACCCTTTAAACGACTGTCACATCGGTATGCGAGCCGACCATGATCCAGAAGTCTTATTTCGGCTTCGGTTTATTACATAACTTATTATTATTATAGCCAAATTTCAAGTCATGCGGTCTTTTAACAACTGCCACATCGGTATGCGAGCCGACCATGGTCCAGGAGTCTATTTCCCCACAACACTGACACAACCTCGATGTGTACCTTACTTTCACCAGAAGGAATCTCTACGAAGTGATTTAAACTAAGAATCGCAAAAACCTAAAGCAACTTTATTTTATTCAACAATTATATAGCGTTTAGTAAGCTGGTGGGAGCAAAAAGCCACAATTAACCTCTATGAGCTCTAAAGATATCCAACTAATCCACGCTTAGCATCAAACTTATATTTAACTCTATCATATTTCGTTCTTTGCAAAATTTTAAAGTTAAGCAAACGCTAAGTCTCGAAAGCTAAGGGGAAAGCTAGAGCTTAAAACTCGGTCAAGTCAAAAGCTACCAAGTTCTACGGGCCTACTTATTTATATATTTTTATATTTTCATCATCATTTTATATATATATATATATATATATATATATATATATATATATCATAATAAAACAATAAAAAATTTAAAATTTTGGTCAAAACGGGGTTGCGTGGGAACACATATAGGCACAGGTATGATCACATTTCGATAGAAATCCCCCCCCCCCCACACTTAGAATGGAACATTGGCCTCAATGTTCAAAAATATCGGGTTTTACCCCCACACTTAGGAACGAAAAAGGCAAATGTTAGTAATTCCAAGTGTGAAAGGGGAAACAATATATATATGCATGATCAAGATTGAGGATTCCATAATAAGCAAAAGGTCGAAAACCGGATGATTGGAGGATTGAAAACAAGCACGGGTCTTCATGATCTTAATGAATCCTGCAAGCAAAAACAATACCACAAACCATAGAAAGAAGCACGCCCACACTTAGGGCTCTAAAATCCACATTAACTTATTTTATCAGAAAATAGAAAGAAGAAAAGATACGGGTTGCCTCCCGAGAAGCGCTTGTTTTTGTTCGAGTCTCTAGCTTGACTCTCCCCGAATTCCTTTGTCCTTGGGGCAGAAATAGAAAAATGGAAAAATCACTATTGGATTTTCATATGCCACCGGCTTAAGAGAAGAAAAATGAAAAGTGGAAATGTCGGGGTCAAAAGTAGTGTCCTCGCTCCCGGAGGAGAGAAGAAAAGAAGAATCCACCGAATAAGTGAGATGAGGAAGAAATATTCGGATAACAAATGTGATGGGAAAATAATGGCGATCCTCAAAGGTTAACAAATGTTGGAGAAAAACTCTTCTCATAAATCCCGGGGTCGAAAACTTTGTCCTCGGTCATCAAATCATCAATTGGAGCATCGTACAAAATCTTCTTCCAATCATTTTCTTTTAGTTCCAGATCAAATAAATAATCATTCTCTTTGAGAGGCGGTTCATTGATGAACCCCTGGAGAATGAAAACAATGCTTATAATAGGAGTAGACGGATCATGGTGAAGAAGAAACTCAATGTCGTCTCCTGGAGCGAGTAACTCATCCTCATTAGAATCGGAAAGAGGTGTGACTAGGAAAGTCGACTCATCAAGGTTGGAATCATAAGAAACCTTGCACTCGATGTCCTCTAACACCTCATCAAAAAGAGGATTTACGTCACTAGAGATATATTCGTCGTCAAATTCGAAAAGAGGGTTCGAGTAAATTTTAACATCTTCCGGAACGTCCTCATCGGATAGTGACTCGTCATCACTAGATGTAAAATCGTCATTTGAATCGAAAAGAGGGTTAGAGAAAGTCACGGATTTTTCCTCAAAAATGGGAGAGAAATCATCACTCGAAGGTAAAACACAAACACTATCACTACCAGATGTATCTCGGTCTTCTTGGGTTGGAATAAGGTCATCAACCCGGTCTTCATGAATAAAAAAACAAACTCGTCCGATTCCTTTTCAGGGTCTAGTGCTAAGTTCCTCATTCCCCATGATTAGAGAGTCCTCGGGTTCCACGGTTAGTAAGTCAGGTGTGATAGCGATAGGGGGGTTTTTTTTTTTATTATCCTCGTCATCATTTGTAGTTAGTTAGGCTAGGACGATTCCAACTTGGGTATTAATATACCTGCAGTCTTCATTTACTATTTCGCACTTTTCAAGAAGTTTATGAAAAGCCCATAAAAAAAATTTTTTTTTCTTGTATATCCTCCGGAGGATGTTGCTTTTCTCCATGCTTAATTTTAAGAAATTTCTCCTAAGCCAGCAATAAAACCTTTGGCGTTTCTCTAAAAGATAAACGATTAAACTTCTTTAGAAAGGTTTCTATAGAATTCATTAGGTTTTCTTTAGCTTGCAGAATTTCCTCACTTGGTTCTTGAGGAGGTTGATGAATGACGGGAAACTGCGGGGGTTGAAATTGGTCCAAACCGAAAGAATTAGAATTGTAGAAATTTTGGTTCATCGGGTGACACTGAAAAGTCGCATGAGGACCCCCACAGTTATCACAGCAAAGATATTGTTGAGAAAAACTCGGTGAATTTTGTGGATAATAATTATCACTAAAGTTTTGATTGTAGCACGGTTCCTGCTCATAGACAAGCGGTACCCGTGGTGGACAATCAAACCCATAGTGAGAATCGTTCCCACATAACTCACACGAGTATGTCTCGTACTGGGGCTGTGGAGGTTGGTTGAAGAAGTTCGGTGTTTCATTATAAGAATAAGGATTTGGGTTATAGACAAACTCATTTCCGGATCCTACACTGCTACAGCCCGGACAGTTTCCACCATTAAACGGACCTCCACACCACGAGCAACCAAAATGGTTATACGAAGACATGTCGAAGAATTAAACGGATAAGAGGATAAAGAAGATAAGAATTAAATGAAGTAAGAGGATAAAGGAGAATATTTTTTGAAATTTTTTATAAAGATAATAAAAATAAATAAAAAATTTGGTATTTTTAATATTTATAAAAGAAAAGGAAAAATAAAAATAAAATAAGAGGAAAAATATTTTTGTGGGGTTTATATATATCATATATATATATGTTTATACTATATATATATTTATATATATATATCTACTAATATATATATCGCTATATTCGTTTGCTTTCAACGTCATATCCGTTTCACACATAAAATTTTAAATACGGACAATCGAGATAAAGCACACTTAAAACCTATATCACTCGCTTCCTTGGTAATTCATAAAAAACGCAACCAAGGTATGTTTTAACTTTACAAGGTGAGCCGTACCTCGCGAGAGATACAAAAGGTAAGTTTATGATTCTTTGGTTCGGGAACTTATTAATGGATAATACTTCAGTTGAAAGTATTATATGTTGGTGTTCTTTTACCAACTTGGTAATTTTTTTTAAGAACGAAAATAAACTTTTCGAGAAAAGGATCTTCAAGACTCGAACACAAACAGATCCGTAATAATCGTACACTTACCCTGGGTAGCGCTATAACCGCCATTTTGATGTTGGTGTTTTCACAACGCGTTTATTAAATTAAACCCTCAGATTCTATATTATATATATATTTATAAGATACATTCCTACGCCAAGCTATACCTACAGTAGACTATTGCTTGATATTATTTATTCGCATTACGTGCACAAGCAATAATAATATGTGTATAGTGTTGGATTATCTGCAGATAGCGTTTATCGCTAGTCTCAGGATGTGAGAGTGGTGTAATCGTAGTACTGTCTATACGCGCTATTAAGTTGTAGATAGTGACATTGATATCGTTTTATGTGTGTTTAGTGAGTATGTGTGTTATTAGTGCATGTGTCCGTAATGTGTGTGTGTATGTGTGTGTACTATGTAGAAAGTGCTGTTGAGTGAATTCAGTTGAACACTGTGTGTTATGAGAGCATGTCTTAGATTGGTCGCACATTTATCAATATCTCTGGTGTACAATGATTACTCTAGTTATATAATGTGTATATTTACACTAATGATCTTGAGCATTAGATAAGAGCTATCTGATGGCGAGACTATGTACAGTATATATAGAAGATATTGATCCTCCCGCTCCCGACGTCTAATCAGAGTGATATATATTAGTGTTTTGAATGCGAATTTTAGAGTCGATTGTCTAAACTAAGCCATGATAAATACATAAGCCATACTGAGAGAACAGACCGATATCTCATACGACGCACGCATATGTTATCATCGAGTCAGTAGTATAGATTTTTGAAGATGGGTCTTTTAACGATAGCCCAAAAGGCTTAATCCCCAATAACTAAAAGACCGAAGACATCTCAACCACCAACAAACCACCAACAACCCCGCGGCCTCCCCCCCCCCGCCCCCCGAGCCACCCCGCTCGCCCAGACCCCGCCGCCGCACACCCACCCCCCCCACCACCACCCCATCCCTCCCCCCCTCCCCCCCGGGCTCCCCTCCCGCGCCCCGGCCGAGCGCCCCGCCGGGGCTTAGGTTTTTAAAGAATTAAAATCTTAAAAAACAAGTTTCAAAGAAATTAAATGACAAGGTAAAGGTAAAATGCCTTTATTATAAATAAACTGACAAGTATTTAAATTGCATTAAAAGTTAAATGACAGGTATTGTAAATTGACCTATTTAATTTTTTAAACCTTTTTAAAACCGCAGGCCTTAAAATTCCAAATAACTAATAACTTAACAAGCACCTAATTAAAACTACTCCACTAGCATAACGAGAAATTTCAATTTACAATCATGCGCATTTAACCGACCAAAAATAAATTACACCCTAAGCATGGCAGAAAAAATCAAAAATAACGCAAATTTATATTATGGAAGATAAATATACTATTCTAAGTATTGAAAAGAGATTAGAAAATAGAACCCGATATAAAGAACCGGCTTAAAATGATATAAATCACATAATCTTACAAACTTAATAAACAAATAAGCTTATCACTTAAAAAGCTTCTACTTCACTAATTAGCAAATAAAGGTGTCAACTTTATCTACTAATTACTTTCATAAAAACCATAATGATCAAAACTTTATCTATTTATCAACCTTATAAGACCCTTAAGCTTCGGCCTTAGATGTAGAAGGATGAATACGAATAAGACATGAAAAGTTTAAGACAACTTAGCTAATTAAGGATGAACCCTTTTTAGAAAAATAAGCTATTTTGAAAACTAATTTTTGTAAAAATAAAACTAGATTAAATCTATATATAAAAAAAACTATTTTTGAAATAAAAACTAGAATAAGCTAAAAATCTATCAAGGCTTTTTCGAAGAAAGAATGAAGAATATAAGCTTATAAATAAGCCACTTCTCAAATAAGCTACAAGTACCATTCGAAATAAGCCCTAGCTTAATAAGCTATAAGAAAAACTAGTAAAGTTTAGAACTTTATGACTAAATAAGCTAAATAATAAGCTCTCGAAGATAAAGGTGCACAAGACTTAATGAATAAGTCGAGTAGGAGACTCATGACACCCTTTTTAACATTCGAATCGAGCTTAATCAAACAATAAGCACTTTTGAAAAAGAAAAGAGATTAAAAGATGAAATAAGCAAAAGCTTATTTAGATCTATAAGCTTAGATTCAATCAAATAAGCTAAAAGCAACAAACTTTATGCTAGAAAATAAGCTAAAAAGACAAGATCTATTATTTTTAGATCTAATCCACCCGAAACCAAGGTGTTCAATCAAGTGAACAAGAGACGGGTATATTTAAGCTAGAAAAATAAGCACTCGAAATAAGCTAAAATAAGCTCACTCGAAAAGCTCTAAATAAAAAACAATATAAAATAAGCTAGTCTAAATAAGCTATTAAGGGAGCTTATTAGAATATAAGTTTAGAGATCGGCATCCAATAATTAAGCTATAAGCATGGCTTATTGGGAAATAAGCAAGAGAAGAGAAAAGAGTAGAAGAATAGCAAAAAAAAAAATATCCATTCAACGAAATAATTATGCATTAAATAAAAACCAACCTTAAACATCTTCATTAATAAGCTCAAAATCTTGATTACAATAAGCTAAATAAGCTATAAAAGCTTTTCCAATAAGCTTAAAATTATACTAGACTACTCCTAAAACTAACCTACACTACTATGAAAATTATTCAAAAAACTAACACCCGCACACAACTGCTGCGTCTGATGATTTATAGCCCAAGTAGTGGAAGGGTAAATTCATCATTTCAGGGCTCCAACCAAACACACACTCAAGATCTAAGGGTATTTTAGTCATTTTACATGCCAGCTAATGATTTCTGGAACCTTGTACTACTTGACGCGTTTATTACTAGATCCAACAATCTCATAATGCCACGTGTGCTTCTGGATCATTCCTCGTACTGACAACCTCGTATTGCTAGAGTACCTCATACCTGCACAACCTACCATCAATCATTAGCAGGACACTACCCGACGTGTCACCAACCTGGAGTGGGGTGCCACGTGGCGTAATCTCTGTTCCGGCATAGTCACCGGAATCTAACAATTTTCTAAGCAAAGTTTTAAAACGACAAATTAACCAGTAAACTATTCAACCCCCTTCTAGTTTCCTACAAAAACCTTCCATTGAAAACCAAGAATGGAAAATCCGAAAAGGTGTAGGACCATATGCAAAACTCGATTCCCGCATGAGAATGGGGCGATGGTCGGATAATGTCTATCCAAACATAAAGCTGATAAATGCGGGAACTTCGTCAATAAACCTTATGAGATAAGAAAACGGTCTAGTTTACTCATCTTAGAAGCCGATTTATGAGCCCAAGTGTATGCATAACCTTCTAAAGGAAGATCAATCAATCCGGCCATAGAAATGAAATTGTTGAAACCATTAGCTCCTTGACTATTAAACATAGTACCAAACATTTCGTGCTCAAAACGGACTTCGTTAAAATCGCCCATTATCACAGTTTCTCCTTCCCACCTGTCGATTAATGAGCAAAGGTAGTTCCATAAATCCTGCTTTTCTGTTAACTCTTGAGGAGCATAAACATAAATTATAAGAAGTTTAGTAGACGTTGGAGACCAAGTGCCTATTAAAGCAACAAAAAAATCAGATTTAGAAACATGTTCTTTGATAAACATAGACGAATCCCAAACACAAACGATGCCACCTGAAAAACCAACTGAAGGACCAACCACATAATCAAAATTCAGATTTTCCCATAAAGCCTTTATAGAAAATAAATCAATAGTCTCCATCTTCGTTTCTTGAATAGAAACAAAGTTAATTCTATGTTTATGACATAACTCCTTAATCCAACCCTTTGTAACCTTGTTTCCAAGGCCTTGAACGTTTAGGTTAATCCAACCCTTTTTAACCTTGTTTCCAAGGCCTTAAACGTTTAGGGACAAAAAATTCATCTAAACACATCATAATCTCCTTGTGAACCAATAATTGCCTTGATATTTTTCGCGCAACCTTCCATGTTGTAACCCATAGTTTGGCCGACCTTCACCAATTCATCCATTACTTCTAAAATAGACCCGCCTACATTATTTTTCAAAGAATAGGTATTCGTGCTATTTTGGGATGAAACCCCGCCTTTCATTTTTCTCTCTTTAAGCTTATTTGAAAGAGATTGTACCTGTTCATTTGCAACATGTAAACTTTCCTCTTCAATAAGTTCTCCTTTGTTGTTGACAGGTGTAAATCCAGGGGGAAATTCTGGTTCATCTTTGCTTGAGTTACTCACCTTTTTGTGTTGACCATTTAGAATATCATAAAGATTGAAAGGGTCTTCAGAATGTGTACCAACGTCTCCTGTATTGCCGTTGTTAGAGTTTTCTTGAGCAAGATCATTAACATGCATGAAGCTAGATTCCGATACCCTATCAACATCGCTTAACCCATTGGTTTCCTTATCACCTGCTTTATCCTCAATACCATCATCTTGCGATTCATTGTAACACCCTCAAATCTGAGTATGCAGCGGAATGTTGAATATCCGAGGGCGTTACTTTATGGATCAATAGCACAAGATCTGAGAACGACTACTAAACGTGTCGTTTGAAAAAGATACATTGGATTAACAAAATACTTGTTTGTTACATAAGCCTATGGCTTCAAATTGTTCAACAATATAAATAAAGATTTTGGTTTATAACAATTGTCCCCAAAATGTAATAAGACCCCAAATCTTAAGTGTTGACTCTTCAATTATTGACTTCCAATGTATCATCGCACCTCGTGCCTTATTGACCTGAAAAACATGCTTAAAACGTCAACATAAAGTTGGTGAATTCATAGGTTTATGTAAATCAATTGTAGGACCGCAAGATTTCCAAGTGTATGATTAAGCAACAAATGCAAACATCATAAAAAGTAATTACGTTTTCCTAAGCTCATGACACTGAAGCTCGACATGTATGAATGCAATATATTGCCAATGAATGCCCGTGAATGATGTTCTAACCCGAAACATCCCAAATCCGACATGGTATACGTTCGTTCCCAGTGATAGCTAATCACCCGAACGGGGATTGTCAATCCCAAATAGATCTATCTATAACATTCGCGCTCACAATCCAGTAATTGACAGTTCATGATAAAGGGCTCAGTGGGTTATCGCTACTTAGGCAAACACGTAATCATTGTATAAAATGTACACTTGCGTCCAATTTGTAAAACAAAGCATGTTCTCACCCCAAGGATGTAAATCATTTAAATAATTGTAAAACATGGGGCTATGAACTCACCTTAGTAAATAGTCCTCTGAAATGATAATAGATATCCAAGTATGAATCACACCGTCAAATACCTAAGTAAATACGGCCAGTCTTAGTCTACAATCGGCCTGTCTTAGTCTACAAATTCAGGCTAAAGACTCAATGTATAAACTACAATAAATTGCTAGTCTATATATACTGTTATCACTTGTGTGGTGGTGTACGTGTTTAATGTATTTAAAATTGTTTGATGGCTCTTGGGAAGGTATACGATTTCCCACGTTCTAGTATACGTATAAACGTTTATTAATAAATATCCATGTTTATTAAGTCGTGGTTTAACTTGTTATGATATTTGATACATATAAAACTCATCCGATTCGTTAAGTGTTTATAAAAATCACTTTGGTTTACAAGATATCCTTAAGTTACTTGTAATTACAAAACAGCCCCTGGGTATATAAAATATATACTATTTTACATTTCAAACCCTTAAGTTTTCATAATTACACATTTAGTCCTTTAACTTTACAAGTTGACAATTTAGGTCCTTTTAGTTTCACACCAGCCCCCCTTACTTTTAGAATATTCAAAACAGCCCCTAGACTTATTAAAGTCCAAAAATGACAGTTTTAGTCCCTCTAGTTTGTAATTTACACTTTTGGTCCCTTAACTTTACAAAAACCGCATTTTAAGTCCAATTAAGTTCTAAAAGTGACATTAGATTTTATTAAGCTCCAATAAGCCAAACCAACTATTTTTCGAATGAGCTTATTTAAGCTTATCGGGCTTATTAGGCCCGTTAAGGCCCATTAAGCTATTTAATGGTCAATTGAAGTTTTTAATAGTACATAAGCACTTGATAAGCTTATTTAAGTTATAAGAATCAGTTTAGCTTATTAATAGGCTCGAATGAGCTTATTTTGAGCTTATTAGGCTCGTTGGCCCACCAACCTTTACCGAAAGTTTGCATTAAGGTTTTCTTATGTGGTCTAGGTTATCTTCTTATCTCCATAAGCTTATTAGGGCCTATTTAACCTGTTTTAACCTGGCAGCTTATTAAATAAGCTAATAAGCCTCGGTAATGGGCTTTTGAGCCCGATATGTGTTCGGTTGGCTTTCTAAGTGTTTAGGCTTGATTCATTTGGGTCCAATAACATTTTCTAGGTTTATTGGAAGGCTTATAAGCTGTTTTAACCTTGTGGCTTATTCGATAAGCCATAAGCTCTCGGGTAATGGGCCTTTAGGCCCATTATGAACCCGATAACCATGTTAAGCTTTTGAGCTTGCTTCTTTATGGCCCATTAGCCTTTTTATGTCTATAATAAGCCTAACAAACTATTGAAGCTCACAAATAAGCTATCTAAGCTTATTTGTGGCTTATAGGCTTCGTTTAGTCACGAAAATGGGCTACTAAGCCCATTAAGGGTCCGTTTGTGTTTTTAATACACGACAAGGTACCTTAGGGACCATATAAGTTCAATAAGCCCTTTAGATTACTTAATAAGCTTGTGGAGCTTATTAATAAGCTAAGGTCACCACGATATGGCTTGTTAGGCCTGGTTTTGGGTCGTTCATGGCCATTTGGACTGATTAGGCCCATTAGGGGTTTAATCCATGCATTCTTGTTATCCTATGAGTTCAATAAGCCTCCTAATCCAACTAATAAGCTCAGACGAGCTTAAAAATAAGCTACATTCCACCATTGGGTTGTTGGGCCCAATCCGTGAGCTTGCTTGGATTACGAAAGGCCCATAGTGGCCCGATACTCTTCTAGTATCACGTTTGATTCGAAATCGTTTGCCCTAGCTATATGTCATGTTTCTAACACATTCATACGTTGTGTTTTTACATGCAAGTGTTCGTTATCCTTGCATACACATTCCCACACGAGTTTGTCATGTTTACAACTAAAATTTACATATGGTTTTTTTAAAAACGAACGGTTTTCTAAACCTTATTTGCTACTAAATGCGTTACACGTTTTCTTTATATTTTTAATCACCACACAAGTCGTTAAACGAATTCATAATGCACATAACACATCCTTTTTTGCATTTATCATGCGTGTTCTCAAGCTAGTACACTATATATACTTATACTTGACCCATAAGCTAGTTAACAAGAAAGAATACGCATAATACAATTGTTATGGGTTTGTACATGACTTACAAAGGCCCTAGTGTCTTGGTTATGAATTGTGGACGTGGGGTGAGCTAACCCTTAGCTCCTATCTCCCTTGTACACTCTTGTATAAACCCTTAGCTTGTGTCGTGTTCTTAAACGTGACAAATAGGAGTGTATGGTTGCGGTTTAAGGCTCGAACTAAAAGAAGAGAGTATATATGTTTATGGTTTGAGTGAGTGTGAGTTGTAAGAGTGTTAAGTGTTAAGTGTGAGTGTGTATTTATAGTCAATGAGTTAGTTAACTCTCCTAGTTTCACAAACAACCCAAACCGAACCATAGTGCATGGTTCTAGTTTGCCTCAAATGGTATTAAGCTAAACCACTAAGTACCACTCCTTAATTGCTTGCATGATGTGCAAGATTTGCTAAGATTGTGGGACTTATATCATTTGTATGTGTATGCACTTAGCCGCGGGTATCAAGCCCAAATGAGGATCCAAGAAGGTTTTTATCCAATGTGTAATAGATTAAGTGGAGACATTAAAGACACATCTTAATTAGCCCTTGATGTACATGTACTTAGGAGATCAAAAGAAAGATTTCTAGTTAGTTTATGTGTGTATATGTGTATAACCGGCCCCCTTGTGGTTTATATACACAAAATCAATTTATTTTTGTGTTAAGGTAGTAAAAGTGGGTATTGGTTGAGTCTACGTAAGTCTAGGTATTTTCGGGGTGTGTCCAAATGTATTTTATTACGAAACGTAACTCCTTTACGTGACCAATAAAATAAAATACGCAAAGTACATAATTATCTTCTTAATAATTATTTCTAACTTGGGTGATGTAAACCTTAATTTATTTGATGACCGTTTACATTAAATGGTTATTTCTAGTCTACGTGATTTAGCTCGAAAGCAAAATTAGAAGTAAACGCGTATCGGACCAAAATAAATAGTGACAAATAATAGGAGTCATAAAATGACCTGAAATTGAGAAATGTTACAAGATCTTACTCTTGGCTCGAAGGCATGGAGACTATATACCGATGGAGCTTTAAACAATGAAGGATCTGGAGGTGGCCTCATCCTGATAGCCCTAGACGATGTGGAATACTCTTACGCGCTTCGCTTGAACTTTTCTAACTCCAACAATGATGCTGAGTATGAAGCCCTACTGGCTGGGCTGTGGATTGCCAAGGAGATGCAGGTGAGGGATATACATGCCTTCGTGGACTCCAAGCTAGTGGCTAGTCAGGTGGAAGGGTCGTATGAAGCTAAGGGTGAAAGAATGATAAAATGCCGGGAAAAGGTCTTGGGGCTAGCTGGTGCATTCAACAGGTTTTGAATAACTCATATCCCTAGAGCAGAGAACAGGAAGGTGGATGCTCTTAGCAAGTTGGCAGCAGTCCAATTCGACCACCTGTCCAAAGAAGTACTAGTAGAGGTGCTGAATGAACGCTCCATCGAAGCACAAGAGGTTAACGTGGTGGTTGAGGAAGAAGGCCCGACCTGGATGACCCCGATCCGAGACTACCTAGAAAAAGGAAAGCTACCCGAAGACCCTGTTGATGCTAGAACCCTGATGGAAAAAATTGGAAACTATACGATAGAAGATGGAGTCTTGTATAGGAAGTCTTACTTGGTTCCATTGATGAGGTGTGTAGGTCCTCTGCAGGCCAATTACGTTATCAGAGAGGTGCACATGGGCTCATGCGGAATGCACGACGGGCCTAGACAAGTAGTGGCTAAGGCCATGAACCTAGGGTACTTCTGGCCCTCTATGCACAAAGACGCCAGGGAGTTGATCAGAGTATGTGATGACTGCCAAGCACATGCAGCCGTACCCAGACTCCCTAAGGCAGACATGATCTCAGTAACATCTGCATGGCCATTTATGAAGTGGGGTATGGATATAGTGGGACCTCTCCCGGAAGGCCCAGGAAGGGTGAAGTATCTAATCGTGGCAATCGACTACTTTACTAAATGGATGGAGGCGAAGCCGCTAGCTACCATTACTGGTAAACAGGTGGTGAACTTCGCTTATGATAATATTGTCTGCAGGTTTGGGATCCCAGCTACCATTGTCACAGATAACGGAACCCAGTTTGTGAATGACCCTTTCAAGAAGTGGGCAGAAAAGCTCATGATCAAATTAATATGTACCTCAGTTTACCATCCCCAAGGGAATGGAGCGGTAGAAAGAGCAAATAAAAGCCTCTTGAGAGGAATTAAGACCAGACTGGAGAAGGGAGGATCAGCTTGGGCTGAGGAGGTGCCAAATGTGTTGTGGGCACATCGAACCATGAAGAAGACCAGCAATGGTGAAACACCCTTTAGCTTAACCTATGGTACCGAAGCTGTCATCCCTGCAGAGATCGGCATGCCAACACACAGAACATCCAGCGTGAACGAAAAAACTAATGATCAGGAGCTTCGTCTAAACTTAAACTTGCTGGAAGAACGAAGAGAAATAGCAGCTATAAGGGAGGCCAGGTACAAGCAACAGGTCGAGAAGTATTACAACAAAAAAGTGCGACATGTGCAGTTCAAGGTGGGAGAGTTTGTACTCAGAAGAAATGAAGTGTCAAGGGCTGCTAACACAGGCAAGCTAGGACCCACCTGGGAAGGACCCTACAAAGTTATCCAAGCATTCCAAAGCGGAGCTTATAAGCTAAGTAACATGGAAGGGGAAGAGATACCAAGGACTTGGCATGCTTGTAACCTCCGAAGGTGCTACATGTAAAACACCAGGGTACCTTTTAGTTCTACTATGTATCCCTACCGGAGAAGCAATTTTCAAAGTATAGACTTGCTCCGGAGGAGACCTTAGATATTATTGATGTATTGTTTCTTCTAGTATGATATGAATGAAACAAAATTTTCCATATTTTCTCTTAAGACTATATGTTTGAATTTTTTTTATCATAACATGGCTATACAATGACGGATGGCTCGCTACCTCCGCATGAATAGGGTGACTCCTACTAATTTGTCCCCAATGGTGAAACTGATGCCATTGGTGCTTAGGCTGAGCAACCTCTGCTAATTGACTCTGCAGCGGAAGGGAGGAGAACAAACACTTCTCCCCTTCGCGCATAATAAACACTCTCCGGTGAATAGCTACATCGGATGGAGAAAGCAACACGAGAATATTAATTTGAATGTTGCATCAAAATACATACGAGCGCAAGCCGCACCGATAGGAAAGGGTAACGAAAGCATATTGGTTTAAGTTTAAACATTATCACAGGCATATGGATATGTTAGAACTACTACAAAATACAATAATGTCTAGTCTAACCTAGAGCTGCTAAGGTGGGTTTGTCTCATACCCCAGCGCAGGGGCTACAGTCTAAAAGCTGTTATCCTATGCCCGCGTAAGTCTAGGCACATGTCTGACAAATGATAAAGTGTGTTGCAACATACGACAAAATAAACAAACATACAAGAAATGAATAGCATAAAAAGCATAAGTAGCAACCAAGACAGAAAGTTAATAAGGCTACAATCACTAGGGGTGTTCATCGGTTCGGTTTTCGGTTTTGTGGGTTGAATGGTTTGGGTTCTTCGGTTTTGAAAAATTTAAAATCAAAACCAAAACCAAACCAAACCAATTATATAGCATGTAAAACCAAACCATACACCAAATTAGAATTCGGTTTGGTTTCGGTTAAAACCAAAAAAACCAAATTCAAGTAATTCAAAATATTATCAAGAAGTCACATAAAAACCTAAAATTCCAAATAAATTAATAAACAAAAAGGTCTCACAAAGTGCTTATGTAAATCAACAAAACAAAAGTCTAAGAAACCAAAAGGTTTCAAATCTTAACGGAAATAAATGAAAGCAAATAACATAGAATTTTATTCGACAAAAGTCTTATTAGCTTGAAATGTCCATCTTCAAGCATCCACACCCATTTGCAGCTTCACTCATCTTCTCCATTGCTAGCATTTGAGGTTGTTCCCATCTCTGAGAAAGGAATAGAAAAATAAATGTGTGTCAAATGTGTATATAAGATGCATACATAAATAAAAAGGGAATGGAAACAGTAAGTTACCATCTTCAAACTTTTCCAGGTCATCAATGTTTTCTTCCAGATTCACTGCAACATCACCTGAACGGACCCAATCTTGGCAACATATTAATGCTTGAACAGTTTCGGGAGATAAGGAACTCCTAAATGAGTCAAGCACTCTACCTCCGGTACTAAAGGTAGACTAAGATGCGACTGTTGAAATAGGAATTGCTAAAATATCACGAGCAACGAGGGATAATACAGGAAAAGCTGGGCTTCTCCTCTTCCACCAACCCAAAACAGTAAAGTCACCACTCTTGAAATATGCCTCGTCTCCCTCAATCTCCTCAGTCAGGTACCTATCCAACTCGGACTTGGAAATCTTTGCCAACACCCGATTCTGTCTTTCTCCTTTTCACCTCAACCAAGTTTTTCTCTCTAAGTGATGTAATTGCATCACTAGAACTACCAAACAAACCCCTATCAGTAACACTTTGGCTAATGGAAAAGGATTGGGTTGCATCATCAAATGATGAAGAAGAAGCACTCCTTACATTCTGGTTTGAATAAATTCTTTTATAATCATTAAATAGCGCAATCAATGCCTTTTCACACAATTCAGCAACCTTTGGCCCTTCATCATCACCATACATACCATTAAGAGTAACCTGAAGGTACTCCATTTTTGTCCTAGGATAAAAAACAGAAGCAATAAATACCAGCAAATTGAATTTTTTTATATCGCCCCAATACTTGTCAAATTTAAGCTTCATTTTCATAGCCATCTTCTTCAAATCATTATCCTCACTTGCAAGACATTCCTTCAAAACACTATCAATGCAACTGATAGCATCCAGATATGTATTTGAGGCTGGAAATAGGACAGAAGTTAATGATTTTCTTTTGCAGCTTCCAACTATCATCAACATAATGGGCATTAAGACACATATAATTTATACGCTGCAAAGACGTCCAAGTGTCAGTTGTTACTTTGAGTAGATTTTTGTAGTTGAGCTTTAAGTTTTGCTTTTTGATCAACATACAGTTGATAACAGTCCCTTGTTATTGTGCTTCTTGATGGAACAACAAGTGCAGGTTGGCACATCTTCATGCATCGAAAACCTTCATTCTCAACAAACTTCAAAGGTAATTCATCAATTATTATCATCTCGGCTATAGCATTCCTACATTTTTGTTGATCAAACTTCCAAGCTTGTAAAGTGTGTTTCATTTCTCCGGTTTCCACAACCCTCATTGTATTGAATGCCAAGTGTGTCTGATCAGTAGGTGGCTTTGTGGGATTCGATTCACATTTATTCAAATGACCCCATAGTGTAGATGTTCTAGATTTTGTATCAACACCAGATAATATTCCATGCCCACAAATAGTTTAGTTACATTTCGCCCTTGGCTTGTCATTGTTGTCAAAGTACTTAGTGAAATGAATCCAGACACGGGACCTATCCTTATATTCTTTACGCTTAGCACCCTTTGAGTTCAGATTTGCTGGAGAATCTGCAACTTCCATTTCGACATTATGTATGTCATTTGCATATGCCAGTTTACTTTGAGACTCTGCAACTTCCAGCTCTATGTCCTCTGTCTCATCTGCATACCTTATTTTGCTGCAAAGGTGTAAACCATAGTAA
>BQNB010034232.1:33783-51756 GCA_026074375.1 Tanacetum coccineum
TGCATTAACAACACATTCATAACAATCAACCAACACACTTCATTAAAGATAGTTGGTAAAAAACCAGTGTTTGACCTATACAAAGTCAAATATCAACACTTAACTTACATCTTAAAGTACCAAAGGAAATAGACATAGTGTTTCACTTTAGATAGTCAACACATACAAGTACATAACTTAACTAGCTCTTCCGTTATACCCGACAAACATTAGGGACGAATTATGAAATTAACTCTAGTGAGTAAGTAGAAAAAGAGTGCCACTATAAATATACAAATTGAGATCTCCTGATTAGAGTTTGTGACTTTGCTCTTCCCATTTTTCAGGTCCATTCATTCAATTCAATCTCCTTTAAATATTCTCTCTACACCGAATAATACCATCATCATCATCATCATTATCATATCATTTCTGTAAATCAATAATAATTAGGGGTATCAACTCTTTTTTCATTATCATCACTTGTTACTGTATTATTTACTACAACTGATTTACTTTTATTATTATGTGATTTTATTATTATATCACTGTTTGTTTTTTATACTCCACTACTTAAGTGTTTTTATGAAAACTCAGATGATTAGTTCGATGATGTTTTATGTTCCTAGTACATGTTGAGAAATTAATGATGGTTGACTTTTTTGTTCTTCATTGTCGACTTATATAGCCGCCTTATGGCTTATTTGGTTTTCGGCTTATGCTTCATAAACTCACTTTTTGTGGCTTATTTTGATCAAACTTATATAAGCCGAAATCTTTCAAAATAAAACAAGCCACAAAAAGTGAGCTTATTAATAATAGTTGACTGTTTTTTTTATAAAAATAAAAATTATTTACAAAACTGCATGTGAGGATTTAAGGTTTAGTGATTTGAGGTTTAGGATTTAAGGTTAGTTAGATGATTGTTGATGTTTAATGATGGTTGACTTTTTTCTGTCAACTTATTGATGCACTTCACCTTTTTTTCTTTTTCTTTTATATGGATTTTAATTGCTAGTATTATTATGATAAAAGTATGACGTTTAAGTTGTGTTTTGGATTCCTTGCTGCTTGAATGCTATAAAGTAATTACTCGCTACTTAAAGTGTCGGCTTTCACTTCAATTTGTAATCTTGTCTTCTCGAAATCTGATTATTTTCATCATCAGAAATCTGATTACTCGCTACTTAAAGTATCGGTTTTCAGTTCAATTTGTAATCTTGCCTTCTCGAAATCTCATTATTTTCATCGTAATAATCAGAAATCTGATTACTTGCTACTTATATTGGTTTTCAGTTCAGTTTGTAATCTTTTACCGGACTCAACATGTAACATAGGATATCATGGATTCTTTTACGCAGGTTTTTGAGTGGTTTGGAATATTTGTTTTTGCAGGAAAGGGGAAAAATGATAGTTTAGAAGCAGTAGGTGGTTGATTGTAAGCAAGGGAAGATGGGTTTTAATCCGTTAGTGTCCTATTGTCGCCCAGTGGAAAATGGGGTATGGGCCACTGCGGTTGAAAATGAATTCGGGCCATACACACCTTGTGCCACTGATTCTTTGGTCACTGGTATTTCACATTTGGTCCTTTTGGGAGCGTGTTTATACCGGATGTGGGTCACGAAGAAGAATTTCAAAGTGCAAAGGTTTAAACTCAGGTCAAATATCTACAATTATTGGTTGGGGTTATTGGCTTTTTACTGTGCTGCTGAGCCGTTGTATCGATTAATTATGGGCGTTTCTGCTTTGAATGTTGATGGCGAGTTTGCTCTTGCTCCTTACGAGGTTTGTTCCGTTTTGCTTGACTTGACTTGGTGGCGTATTTTGTACATGCTTTATTACGACTCTTAATACATTTTATTTTTCATCTATTATCGCAGATTGTCACCTTAGTTCTCAAGACAGTTACTTGGATCTGTATGTTAGTCATGATTGGTCTCGAAACAATGGTTTATGTCTGTGAAGTTCGATGGTTTGTGAGGTTCGGTGTCATTTATGCTTTGCTAGGGGATGCCGTGCTGTTTAATCTTGTGCTTTCTGTGAGCAACTTTTACACCAAGTATGTTTTTACACCACTTGAATTTACATCGTGTTTTGTTATTAAGATGCTATATATATGTGTGATCTTGTACTGAGATCTAAACTGCAAATAAACGTAAATTTATTGAGTGAATCCTATTCCTTCTAGAAAATATTTATACAATTCTGTAATAGGTGGACTTACTGATTTATTATTCAACTTGTTCCTTGCAGAGATGTACTGTATATCTTTATCAGTGAGGTTGCCGTACAGGTTAGACATTTTTCCTGCTAATTAGTTTGTACTTTATTGTACTTTGTTAGTTTTTTTATGTAGTAAATAGTAGAGTAACTGTAACTCCACTTGCACAAGCAGGTAATAATGTGTATGTATATGATTAGCACACTCATAATTGCATCTCATATGCATATATTATACCTTATCTCTAATCCAAATAGATATTTCCTCAGAGTGCCTCGTTATGAGTTGCAAATGCCTTGGTGTATCTCATGCTGATAACATTGATAAATGAACTTGTAGGCTTTTCCTTCTTTGGATTGTTATTGCAAACTATTAATAAATTCAAATATGTTTCAATACCTTCAGCACGGATAGTTGCAGCATTTATATGTATTTATAATTGTCATTACCTTTTAAATCTCACCCGTATAACTTAAGTGCTACTATCATATTGTTATTCAACTTATAGTTAACATTGATATCGGAAGTATAACACATTACAGTATTAGTATTTTTTGACGGTGTAACAACATAATTTTTTTGTCTTTTCTTGTGATGTAGGTTCTGTTTGGGCTATGTTTGATTTTCTATCTTCCTACTTTGGATCCTTATCCGGGCTATACCCCAATAAGCGAAGAGTCTCTAGATGATGCAGAATATGAAGCACTTGCTGACGGAGAGCAAATTTGTCCTGAGAGGCGTACCAACATTATATCTAGTAAGTGCTACTAGCTTAATTTGCTCAAGGCTCTGATATATGAAAGATATTGTAACCTTTTATTGATATTATTTATATATCCTTGAATATTAATTATAACATGTATACTTTATTGTATCTATTATTGATATATGATATATTTCTTGTTTTTTAGGCATCTTCTTCTCTTGGATGGATCCACTCATGCTTTTAGGATACAAGAGACCTCTTACAGAGAAGGATATATGGAAATTGGACGAATGGGATACCACAGAAACACTAAACAGCAGGCATGTTATTGTTTCTGCGTACATTTTTTTTAATACTATGCAACATGATATATGAAATTGGTATTGTAAATTATTCTTATGCACTTCATTTGAGCTCAATAAGGATTACATCTTCCCTTTTCAGATTCCAAATATATTGGCAAGAAGAGGTTCGTAAACCTAAGCCATGGCTCTTAAGGGCTTTACATCGTAGTCTTGGAGGAAGGTTTGTATACTGCCATGCTTTCTAAAAATTTATGATGGCTTGTGGATGAAAAAATCTGAATATATGGCGTTTATTTGGTTACAGGTTTTGGTGGGGAGGCTTTTGGAAGGTATACAATGAATATTTCAGCTTTAAGATAATTGTTGTTAGCATGTGAATCTATAGGTTTCTGGGCTTTTAAAAAACCTCAGCTTGTTGGGACAGGTAACAGATAAAACCACGATAGAAAGATTATGATTAATATCATGAATATTGTCTTTGGCTTTATCTTTTAGATTGGCAATGATCTTCTCAGTTTGTTGGCCCCTGATCTTGAACCAGTGTTATTGAGTGAGGTGCTATTTCTGGAACATAGAGGTAGTAGATTTGTTAGTCTTCTTACATCCCATTCAGCTCCCTTCAATGTTTGTACATTTATACCGTCTACGCAAGGGAACGCGGTCCAGCTCAAACTGGTTACATCTATGCATTCTCAATTTTCGTTGGAGTGGTACAATCTCTTTTTTTTTATTGTTCTCTATTAATTTAAGAAATTTGTATGACTTCCAAACTTCTTTAATGCATCAGATTCTATGCTAATGCCAGCACTAGGAAAGGAGAATTGTTTTCATAAACGGTTTTACTTAGGTCTAAGTTATATTGGTTATCAATTAGGTTCTCGGTGTCTTGTTCGAGGCTCAATATTTTCAGAATGTCATGCGTGTTGGATACCGCCTTCGGTCAACTCTGGTAATTATTCAGCCCTCTTCAAATGCAATATTTGCTTGTTTGATATATAAAATAGAGTTGTACTACAGTGGTTGCTTCACACTCGTAAAAATCACAATTTTTTCTCTAGTATGAACTAAATCTTATATCTTTACTATTTCCATTTATTTTTGAATCTTTCCTATTCTCTTTTGTTCTAAAGGAATATATTGGAAACCACCGCACAACCTTTTTTTCTTTCTTGCTTTTTATTGGACTTTGGACATTGTCTTGGTACACTATTTGAAACTATGATTTTCAAAGATTGCTGCAGTTTTCCGGAAGACTTTAAGGCTAACTAACGAGAGTCGCAGAAAAATTCAATCTGGGAAGATAACCAACTTGATGACGACCGATTCTGAATCACTCCAGGCACGTCGTATTTGTATTGATGTCTATCAATATTAGAGTCATATATTTGGTAACCTAATTACAAGCAATATGGCCAATTCTCTTATTACGCGTGGAAGCTATTGAAAGCTGTTGTTTGCTTCATTGAGAGTAGAATTGACAAAATGGGGGGTTCAAAGGCCGGGTCAAAATGTCCATCTTTTTGTACAAACCAAAAGGGGTTGCTCGAATTGACCCTTAAAACTTTTCGCCCAATGTTGTTATCACAACTAGCGAGCTATGATAAATACAAGAATAATGTTATCGCAATCATAATATAACCTTTTGACTAAAATGATTCAAAAGGTCTTATGCATAGAAGATGCACCTTCGACAACGTTTGACCCATTTCCTGTTAGACTATTTTTTAACTTGAAATGACGCGTCATAAGAAAAAGGGATCATTGAATGTAAAGGGGGTTTATGCTTTCAATTAGTTCAATAGCTTATTTTATTTTATCTCTTTTTTGACAGCAAGTAAGCCAGTCACTTCACACTTTGTGGTCAGCCCCTTTCCGTATCATTATTGCTTTGGTTCTTCTGTACCAACAATTGGGCATCGCTTCACTCCTTGGTGCATTATTGCTAGTTTTCATGTTCCCCATACAGGTAATACCACATCCACAACATTAATTGCTCATACATACATAATTTATTTGTATATGTGATACTCATGCAAAACAATATTTATATTTTGGAAACAGACTTTGGTTATCAGTAGAATGCAAAAAATGTCCAAAGAAGGACTGCAGCGGACTGACAAGAGAATCGGTCTCATGAATGAAATCTTAGCAGCCATGGACACTGTGAAGTACTTTCTCTTTCCTTCTAAATATATTTTCATTTTACTTTCTAAATGTACTAGCTTTTACTAATAAACAAATGCTGAAAATCTACATCATTTTTGTTTCATTTTATTGTGTTTCAGATGCTATGCTTGGGAAAATAGTTTCCAAGATAAGGTCCAAGGCGTTCGAAATGAGGAGTTGTCATGGTTTCGGAAAGTACAAATGTTGGGAGCGGTATGTTCATTTCTTTTATTATAATTTCTACCTTTTTTCTTAAATTTTGAATGACACTAGGAGCAGTATGTTAGGAGACAATTAGGTTTTACATTCTTAATATATATATCTTTCAAGTTCATGTACATCTATGCAAACATAGTGAAAGATGTTATACGGCCTCATTTACTGTTGATATTTGTTTTGCAGCTGAATACTTTTATATTAAATAGTATTCCGGTGGTGGTAATTGTGGTTTCATTTGGGTTGTTTACATTACTTGGAGGAGAGTTGACCCCTGCTAGAGCCTTTACATCACTCTCATTGTTTGCTGTATTACGTTTTCCGCTCTTCATGCTTCCAAATATGATTACTCAGGTTTTGTGCAACAGTCAATTAATTTACTCTTTTAGTATAGCAAGCTACAAAGTTTTATTCTAGTTTTTTATGTTTTAATTAAGTTTATTTGCAGGTTGTAAATGCTAATGTGTCCTTGAAACGTCTCGAAGACCTACTGTTAGCTGAAGAGAGACTTCTTCTTCCAAATCCACCTCTTGAACCAGGACTTCCAGCTATATCAATTAGGAATGGAAACTTTTCATGGGATTCCAAGGTCTTGTTTTCATATTTTTATTTTTGAAAACGTATAATATAAAGATATGGTTTAGTTTGTTTTCTATCTTGACCAATCTTGTATAATGTATATATACAAGTATACAACCAATGGCTGACTTTCAAGTAAATTATTCCATGTGATACTGATTTTTTTATGCTTATTTAATGCTTCTCGTTTCGTGTTTGCAGGCAGATAAACCGACACTGACAAATATTAACTTAGATATCCCTATGGGTAGTTTGGTCGCAATCGTTGGAAGTACAGGGGAGGGGAAGACGTCGCTTATATCTGCTATGCTCGGAGAACTTCCTCCGGTTAGCGATGCACATGTTGTTATGAGAGGATCAGTTGCTTATGTCCCACAAGTTTCTTGGATTTTTAATGCAACGGTATGTCAAGGCATCCTTTTTTTTGTCAATTTCAACATATTTATTGAAGTTGGTATTCATGATTTTTCTTGTCCTTTTGAAATGATTTCATGTTATCACATTGAAGAGGCGGCAACTACTAACCTATTAATTAATTTAAGAAAATTAGATCATTTTTATAACAATATTTTTCTTCTAATCATCTTTAAAACACTATGGGCCGAGCAGTCGAGACCCACTTGGGACATAGGTCTTTTTTAGGGCGTGTGAGTTGGCATTGCAGAATAAATAAATATACGAATAAGCTGTATAAAAACCGTATCTGGTCAACCAGAACTGGCTCGTTTCTACCCATACCACATTACCCATTTTGACTCGTTGTCAAATCTGCTAGGCCCACCCATTTTACCACCTTTATGACGTTCTAGTATGAGTTTCTAGTTGTTAATGAATATTTAAAATGATAGTGAGGTGAAATATTTTCATTTGTAGGTACGTGACAACATATTGTTTGGATCTGCCTTTGAACCTGCTAAGTATGAGAAGACAATCGATGTAACTGCATTGCACCATGACTTGGACTTGCTTCCGGTAAGTATTTTTATATTTCATAAAAGTTTGAGCACCTATCACAGTCACGCCATATCTCAATTTAAATTATTTATTTTATGCTCTTATGGTAGGGTGGTGATCTTACTGAGATTGGTGAAAGAGGTGTGAATATTAGTGGAGGGCAAAAGCAAAGAGTTTCCATGGCTAGAGCTGTTTACTCCAATTCGGACGTATATGTGTTTGATGATCCTTTGAGTGCTCTTGATGCTCATGTGGCTAGACAGGTAAAAATACCATTTGAGCTTACTTATATACTGAATTTACAAATTTAAATTGCATATATAGAAAATATATGTTCACAGTAGTGTATCTAATTAGGTTGATTTGCCTAGAAAATATATTACATGAAAAGACATTCTTTTTATTACCTTTTGAAACACATACCTTATATATAGTCTTAGCACTCCTGAAGTGACTTGCAGAAGTCCTAGCAATGCTACGAGTCTATGTATCTACTATCCAAGAAGTCTTGGTGGGTATTAGGTTGTGCATTTATAAGTGTGGCTAGAAGTCAATATAGAATATAATGCCAAAAACTCTATGGTTATTTAGGGTAAAAACAGTCAGTAGCTGAGAAACAAGTCAGAAATTGCAGTAAGAAAATGATTTTTAAGATAAATATAAAATTGCCTAATTATACCTAGCTTTAGTTCTTCAAAATTTCAATACCCACGTATTCCTTCATCCTCCTTTTTTAAGGGTTCATCTTGAGGTGGTTTATTGTGGAATATGAATATATTTTGACTTCCAGGTGTTTGAGAAATGTGTCAAAGAAGAATTAAATGGAAAAACACGAGTTCTAGTTACAAACCAGCTACATTTTCTTTCACAAGTGGATAGGATCCTATTGGTTCATGAAGGCATGGTGAAAGAGGAGGGATCTTATGAGGAACTCTCACAGAATGGCGTACTCTTCCAGAAATTGATGGAAAATGCAGGAAAAATGGAAGAATATGTGGAGGAAAAAGAAGAGGCAGGTGAAACTGATACAAAGGCATCAAAACCCGTTACCAATGGTGAATTAGCTAAAGATGCTGACAAAAAGAAAGAAACCAAATCTGTACTTATTAAGCAAGAAGAACGGGAAACAGGTGTTGTCAGCTTCAATGTTTTGAAGAGGTAAAGTTTGAGTTTGAGTTTGAATTCATTCTTATCGGATATATGTTCAGCTAATTATTCTTTGAACTTTTTATTAATAATGTTCAAATAAAATAAAATCGATTACTATATATAGTCTTACACACATTTATCTTCACTTATTGATTGCAGTTCTTCCTAAGTTCTAAAGTTACTGCTGTCTGGAATTAATAAATTTCAAAAAATCTATCAGTTTAATATTTGATCTTATCTATTAAGTGATAATTTTTTTTTAACTTATGACCGTTTAGGTTTTAGAAACAGAACATTTGTGTCAATGGAGAAAACAAACTATCTATTTACTTTACTTTTTGTGCGCGTGTGTGTTATTTTCAGGTATAAAGATGCATTAGGAGGCTGGTGGGTTATCGTTATACTATTTGGGTGTTATTTTGCAACAGAAACTCTAAGAATATTGAGTAGCACATGGTTAAGTATCTGGACAGATGAAAGCACTCCAAAAGTCTACAGCCCGCTATTCTATAATATTATCTATGCACTTCTATCACTTTGTCAAGTACGTTTTAATTTTTTTTTTAAAGTCATGTACTCATATTCTCTTCTGTAATGAATATAAACTAAAGGATTTACTTATTGGTTTTCAGGTTTTGGTGACTTTGGGAAATTCTTATTGGTTGATCATGACAAGTCTTTATGCAGCTAGAAGGTTGCACAATGCTATGCTTAACTCCATATTGAGGGCTCCTATGGTCTTTTTCCACACCAATCCACTTGGACGTATCATTAATAGATTTGCAAAAGATTTAGGTGACATAGATCGAAATGTTGCCCCCTTTGTGAACATGTTTTTGGGCCAAGTCTCGCAGCTATTGTCAACCTTTGTTCTAATTGGATTATTGAGCACCATGTCTCTTTGGGCTATATTGCCACTTTTGTTGCTCTTCTATGCAGCTTATCTTTATTATCAGGTATGTCATCTTTACATGTATATATTTATAGATATTTCCATGTTTTAAAGTCCACATGTAGAGGTGCCAAGTTCGTTAACAGGCTAAAATGGGGTCGGGCTGTAACTAGGCATTTATATAGTATGGGCGGAAAAAGAAGGGCTGGTTGGCTTGACCCATAAACACTATCAAAAATAGACTTTTGGTGACTTAAAACTAAATATTTTAATGTGGCTCTTTGAGATAAGATTCAACCCAAATAGACCCATTCATACGCAACACAAATGGGTCAAAAAATGGCCTTTACATATATGTGTAAATTTATATTTATCTTGTGTTAGATCCCTCTTTATTTTTCTTATCTTTATTTAATCTATTATCAAATTCTTCAGAGCACTGCCCGTGAAGTAAAGCGACTGGATTCAATTACCAGATCTCCAGTGTATGCACAATTTGGGGAAGCACTAAATGGTCTATCCACCATTCGTGCATACAAAGCCTACGATCGAATGGCTAAAGTTAACGGAAATTCTATGGACAATAATATCAGGTTCACATTAGTCAACATGAGTGCAAACCGTTGGCTTGCAATTCGTTTAGAAACCGTTGGCGGTCTCATGATTTGGTTAACTGCAACTTTTGCTGTTATGCAAAATGGGAAAGCAAGAAATCAAGAGGCATTTGCATCCACAATGGGTTTACTTCTAAGTTATGCATTAAATATCACAAGTTTATTGACTGCTGTTCTTAGACTCGCAAGTTTAGCTGAAAACAGTTTAAATGCTGTTGAACGTGTTGGTACTTATATTGAATTACCTTCTGAAGCTCCTTCTGTTATTGACGATAACCGCCCACCACCTGGATGGCCTTCATCGGGCTCTATAAAATTTGAAGACGTTGTTTTGAGATATAGACCTGAACTTCCTCCGGTGCTTCATGGTCTGAATTTTTTTATTCAACCAAGTGATAAGATTGGAATAGTTGGAAGAACTGGTGCAGGAAAATCTAGTATGCTTAATGCTTTATTTAGGATCGTTGAATTAGAAAGAGGAAGAATTATTGTTGATAATTGTGATATCGCAAAATTTGGGTTGACTGATCTTCGTAAGGTTCTTGGTATTATACCTCAAGCACCTGTTCTTTTCTCAGGTACATCAAAGTTGCGATTAAATAATGTCACTGCTACTTATTCTACTTATGAATGAATCAATTTCGTAATTTGGCTTATTTCTAACGGGATAAACGAGTAAATGTATGAATTTGCTTAAAGGGAAACGCATCAAGTGAGCGGGTCGAAAAGTCTAAAGTCGCCCAGAGGGGTTGTTTAATGCATAAGACCTCCTATTATTATCTCGTTAGCAAAGTAGATTAGTATTAAAACATTACGAGTAATCATTTCCGGTAAACTTCCCCACGTACCCGAACCGTTTTAACCTGTTATCGTCACTTTAAAATTAGCTTAAAGGGAAACTGGCCTTTCCAAAAATAAAGCTTAAAGTGAAACTGGCCAAATGATTAGTTTGTTTTCCTGATTTGTAATAATTGTTTTGTATAGGTACGGTAAGATTTAACCTTGATCCCTTCAACGAGCACAACGACGCAGATCTTTGGGAATCTTTAGAGAGGGCCCATCTAAAAGATGTCATCAGGAGGAATCCTTTGGGTTTAGATGCCGAGGTACGCGTTCATTAACATTTTCTTGCATCTGTTATAAACTATTAATCAAACTGTTTATTGATTAAGTTCCATTGACTTGTTTTTATTTTCTATTTCTTGTAACAAAGGTCTCAGAGGCTGGAGAGAACTTCAGTGTTGGACAACGACAATTATTAAGTCTTTCACGTGCATTGCTTAGAAGATCAAAGATTCTTGTTCTTGATGAAGCGACTGCTGCTGTTGATGTTAGAACAGATGCACTTATCCAAAAAACCATCCGTGAAGAATTCAAGTCGTGTACTATGATCATCATTGCTCACCGTCTCAATACCATTATTGATTGTGACCGTATTCTTCTGCTTGATGCTGGTCAGGTAATGGTCGCTTTATCATCCAAAATTGATGGCAAAAACCATCGGTATTTAATTAAATTTCCCCTATAATTTAAACAAATATCAATACCAAGTGATAACTCTCTTTCTCATTACCCTGCTTCAATAATTCCAGGTGGTTGAGTACGATGCCCCAGTGAAACTTTTGGAAGACGAAGGCAGTGCTTTCTCAAAAATGGTTCAAAGTACAGGAGCTGCAAATGCACAATATTTGCGTAACTTAGCATTTGGCGCTGAAGGAGACAAGGCAGAGAAGGCGGCAATAGATGGTCAGAGGAGGTGGCTCGCCTCTTCTAGGTGGGCGGCTGCCGCCCAATTTGCACTTGCTGCTAACCTCACATCATCTTCAAATGACCTCGTGAATATGGGAATTGAAGATGATAATAATAATAATATCCTCAAGAAAACAAAAGATGCGGTTGTAACTCTTCAGAGAGTCTTGAAAGGGGAACATAATAAAGATATCGACGAGTCACTTGAACGATCACAGGTCCCCAAGGAAAGATGGTGGTCAGCTCTTTATAAAGTAGTTGAAGGTATTTAATATCTTTACATCCCTTTTCATTTTGTTTATTCATGTCTTTAAAATTGGTGCGGAATTGGGACTGTTTAAGCGGGTATTTTGGTACGAGTTGGGTTGACCCAAACTCCTTTTTAAGATATAATCAAATATACATAAATACCATTTCGTTACTAATTTGAGAAATTTACTGATTTTACTTTCATCTCAGTGTGTATCCGTTTTTTTTTCTTCACGAATTGTTGGTTACTACAACTACATACAATAAAAGCATTTTAGCACACAATCTCCTACAACCTTTTTTACTATGGTTTATTATCCGACTTGTAAATGTTGCTTGGGCTTTGTATTGTCTTCAGGTATGTCGGTGATGAGCAAGTTGGGTCGTAACAAGCTCCAACAATCAGAATATGATGAACCAATTGATTGGGACCATGTTCAAATGTAGAGTTTTGCCGATCAAGTCAAGATCCATGTTGGTTGACCTACAATGCACCAACTTGAAATGTAATTTCAACTACCACTGTAATTTTGACATACCGTTCATACTCTGAATTTAGATAGCCGATAGATGGGTGTGGTCCCTTATCGAGGTTTTTGTCTTCATAGATTTAAATAATTTAACGCCAAAGGTGGATTTTTGTCTCGTTAAAGTTTGAACTAGTCAGTTATTTAGGATTAATGATGCTTTATATTCCCCACCAAAAACCCTATTTGCCCCAGATAAATTGGATTGTAAGTGAAAGTTTGTCTTTGGTAATGGAAACTGTTGATATCTGTTGTGTCCTATATCTTTGCATCTTGTTGCTGAAACCAACTTAATTTGGAGTTGGCCGAGTATGGGATTGACCGGTGGTTTATAAAGTCTAGGTGTCCCCTTCCTCTTACAAGTTACAAGCTAGTTTTTTGAGTGAGTTTTACATTTGGACTTATGAACTCATACGAGCCTGGTATGAGATAGATTCGTATCACAGACAACTCAAGTTTAAATGGAAAATAAGTAAGCTGAGTCGAGCTCAATGTGTAATTGACTCGACAAGTCTTGCTCCTGTAGACTTGAGCTCAACTCAAAGGGATTTGAAATTTCATATGATAATTTGGATCCACCGGACCAATAAAATCTAAACTTAATAGTAATGAGTCGGCATATTGTCTGCGCGTTACGATGGGGGCTAACCTAATGTCGAAAGATATTTAGCTTCGATAATAGTGTGTTTTCGGTATTTTGGTATGTTTTAATAATTTTTTGGTATACAATCGTTATTGTAACAAAGAATAATGGGCCGAGTATTTTTTGTCCTTATATGTTATAGATTTACCATTTGGGCCGACCACATGGGCTAAAAGGAGCCCGACTAAGGATCCAAACATTTTTGACATTTTTTATAAAATCGTGCGTATTTCAGAAGCATTGCAATATTGAACTCGTTTTGTTCGCAATTCGAAGATCTTTCCGCGAGTATTTTTTGATCTGAATGAATCGGCAGATATGTGTTATATGTATGATAAATAAAGTTTATTATATAAAAAGTCGTAAATAATTAAAAGTTGTGGGTCCATTTTGTAAAGTTTTTTTTCCTATTTATATTAAACTTCAACATTTTTTATAAAATCGTGCGTATTTTAGAAGCATTGCAATATTGGGCTCGTTTTGTTCGCAATTCGAAGATTTTGCCGCGGGTATTTTTTGATCTGAATGAATCGGTAGGTATGTGTTATATATTTGATAAATAAAGTTTAATATATAAAAAATCGTAAATAGGTAAAAGTTGAGGGTTCGTTCTGTAAAGTTTTTTTTTTCCATTTTGGGCTGATGGAATTTTTTTTTTTACTTTGGGCCAGATTTTGGGCTAATGTTTTTACCCACTTTTTTGGCACTGTTTTAGGCATTTAGCGTAATGCTAAATGTGTATGTATATATAATTATTTCAAAATTTTCTTTCAGTAAAAAGTTTGTCTTTTAAAAAATTTATATTAGCTACCGAACGATTTTTATACCATTTTTATTTAAAAAAATAATTTATATTTTGGGGTGATATTTGTTATTCGTCAAAACCTTTTTTTTAGTGTTAAATTTTTTTTTAAGGCTTTAAGAACAAAAAAAGTTAAAGGACGTGGCCAAAACAAAATAAAAAAATCGTAAGTAGATAAAAAGTTTAGGGTACGATTTCTACTTTTTTTATATTAAACTGGCAACATTATTTTATAAATCGTTCGTATGTCAAAAGCATTCCAATATTGAGCTCGTTAGTTAGCGTTCGTCGTAATATTAAAAGTTGAGGGTAGGAGGTGAACTTTTTTTGTAAAAAAAAATAAAAAAATCTCATTTAATGTCGCCAATGTTTTTTTTAATTTTTTTTTCCTACTGCCACAATGTAATATAATAACACTTCAACATTTTTTATAAAAAATCCTGCCTGCCGTATTTCATAAGCATTTCAATCTTGCCTCGTTTTGTTCGCAATTTGAAGATCTTATCCCGGTATATTTTTGATCTGATAAAACGTCGTAAACGAGTCAGAATTTAACCCGCGCGTTGCGGCGGAGGCTAATTTTATTGTCACGTGTGGGTTAAGCGAATTTTTTTTACCATTTTTATAAAAAAGATTATATTATTGGGGTGATATTTTTATACGTACCTTTGTTAGTGTTAATTTTTTTTAGGCTTTAACAAAGTTAGGAACGTGGCCAAAATAAGAAAAAAAAATCGTAAGTAGAAAAAGTTGAGCGGTACGTTTATCCTAATTTTTTTTATATAAACTGCAACATTTTTATAAAATCTTGCGAATGTCAGAAGCATTCCAAATTGTGGGCTCGTTTTGTCGCTGTATCGTATCGTAAAATAGTGTACAAGTTGAGGGTACGTTTTTGTAAAAAAAAAATAAAAAATTCTCCCTATTTTTATGTCGCCAATTTTTTATTATTTTATTTTGCACTACTGCCACAATTGTAATATATTAAACTTCAACATTTTTATAAAATCCTGCGTATTTCATAAGCGTTTCAATATTGCCTCGTTTTGTTTCGGCTAATTTGAAGATCTTTCCGCGGGTATTTTTTGATCTGAATGAAACGTCGTAAATAGTTTAAAAGTTGAGGGTACCGTTTTAGGGAATATATTTTGTTAACTGAGGCCAATTTTGGGCCATATTGTGGGCCACCTTTTGGCCCAGATCTTTGCAACTGTTTTTGCACTGTAGGCTAAATCTGTTCAAATGCTAAATTGTAATGTATGATATAATATTAAAAGTTGAGGGGTCCGGTTTTGAAATAAATTTAGTTAACTTGAGCCCAGTTTTTGGCCATATGTGGGCCACAAACCTTTGTGGACCAGATCTTGGCTACTGTTTTACATTGCAGGCTATACTGTTCAATGCTAAAATTGTATGTATGTATAATATAAATTATTTCAAAATTTTCTTTCAGTAAAAAAGTTTAAATGTCTTTTAAAAAATTTATATTAGCTAACCGAGCAAATTTAATGCACATAACAAAACAAGAATAATTATTAAAAGTTCTGGTTTAAATTGTGAAATTTTTCACGTCAAGATCCACCTATAACAATGATTATTACTTATTTCACATTCAAACTCGGAAAGATATGAATCGATTAAGCTCCAAACGTTCATCTGTCGTGCCAAAGATCCCACAATAACAATAGTGATTAAGCTCAAATCGTTCATCTTTGTGTAACCTTTGCGGATTTTCAGTCTCAGGATGTTCTATTTAGTACTATGTTTTATTGACTTCTACTGTTTCTGAATAGTTACCGTATTTACGGTAGTCAATTAATTATATATTTGATCAATAGTTCAGTTATTTCTTTAATTATCTTATTGTGGATGATTATATTTTTATTTGATCAATTTTCGGAAGGTTGTCCCGCAAACGGCTTAAAATGTCAAACAACGTATTCCGACACGTCCATCCATGGTCCAACCTAAATCTAAAGCAGTTTAACTGTAAGACCTATGGTGTGAATATTTAAAGTTTAACTAAACATACTTTTGCATTCATTAAACAATATAAGAACTTTCGGGTCACATTTTAATCATGAACTAAGAGCGATAGACAACCCGGTAAATGACAAAACGCACCTAGGAACCCCTTAGGATGCCATGGTCGGTCGAACCCCGCAAGGGGAGGAACAAGGCACACTTTTAGGAGGCTTGTCCAAGATAGCATCTAAGTGTCCTATTTGGTTTTCAAAAAAACACACACACATCACACAACATAGAAAATTTCCTCTTTCTCCTTCCTATTTCTCTCTTGCGTTCGACCATACACACACACTAAAACACTTCATTTTTCCAACTTTGATTCAAGAGCATGAAGGTGTAAACGTTTTCGGGTTGATGCTAATGGTCGTGGGTACATAAAAACAACGTTTAGGTTGTTGGTTTCGTGTTAATCCCATCTTCAAATCCCTATTTTGTAAGTCATTTTCTTTCAAAATTCTTTGTACTTTTAAATGCTTAATGATGCATAGATGATAGTTGTATGCATAGATGATAGTTGTACGGTGCGTTTGCTAAAAATCGAAAGCGAAAAGTTTATAAAAACTCATTAAGGGTGCGTTTGGGTTCGAACAAGAAAAGAAATTTGCTTATTAATAAGCTTATTTGGGCTTATATGATTTTGAAAACAAAAAGGAACAAAAAGAAAATGGTTTTGGTTATTTACAACTTTCGTCATATTTTTATAGCTTATTGTTATAGCTTATTTTGGTAACTAAAAGTACTCGTAGCTTATCGACTTATTTTTAAGCTTATACGGCTTATTTCGGGCTTGTTTGGTTTTCGGCCCAATAAGGGGCAAATAAGTCGCGGCTTAGTTGCCATCTTTTTGAGGTCATTGCTTATTTTGTGACTTTTGCTGTAGCTTATTTTGATATCTAGAAATATTTGTAGCTTATCGGCTTAATAAATAAGCTCGTATGGCTTAATGATGGGCTTATATGGCCACGACCCAACAAGCCAAGCCAAACCGTGGCTTAGGCTTGGGCTCGTGAGCCTTGGCTTATTTTTGTGGCTTATTCGTTGGGCTTATATTGACTTCATTAATTTTTGGGCTTGTTTTATTAATGGGCTTTGATGTTGGGCCTAAATCGGATTTAAAAACTAAAAATAAGGTTTTGAACTAATAATGGGCCTTAAGGCCCAATAAGCAAAAACTAATCATTTTGAATGTTTAAGACGTAATTTTTTTTGAAACAATTTATACTTGTATAGTTAAAATAGTTGCTTGGAGAAATGTGTTTTGATAAATGTCACAGAAAGGTAGATTTTGGCATTTTGTCGAAAGTTGAATTATTTGAGAAAAATGGTGGGAAAATGAGGTTTAAAACTTTGAAAAAACGTTTTATAAACGAACGGGTCATGCCGAAATTTCATCAAAATATTATACTTAGAATATTTGTACTAAAACATACGTTCTTAAAAATCCGACAAAAAGACGAAGTAATAAAATATTATTATTTTAATAATCAACTAAAAGACGAAAAATATATTTTAATAATTTTATAAATTATAAAACTTCTCTAAGTTGTATAGTGTAATTAAAACGTATCATTATGTATAATTAATATTTAAACTAAGTAACTCATGGTTACCGGATAGATTACCGGAACATATTACTTATTGTCTATTATCTAAGGCTCGTGTTTTACTTGTCTATTTTCATTATATAGTATAAGTATATAAAACATAATATACATACTCTGACATATTTTCTTCGAATCTAAATCACCAACCATCACACAATCAATACTATTAAAAACAGTAAGACGAAACGTTTTCAAAACTCCTATGCATCGACTTTAAGTACACATTTCAAAAATAATTCTAAGACAAACGGATTGCTAGGTCGTTTCTGGAAGCCGTGGTACGCCGTTGTTTGACTATCATACTTGTAGGAAACTAGAAGGGAGGGGGGGGGGGTTGAATAGTTTACCGGTTAATTATCCTTTTTAAAACTTTGTTTATAAAATGATTTGATTCGAGTTGGATGTCAATCAATCAACAATATGAATCACAACTAAATTATCTAATGTAATGAACTAAATAAACAATAACAATATAAAGAGATAAAGAAAGAAACGATCAAACCAAGACATCAAGATTTATAGTGGTTCGGCTACGAAGCACCTCTTCGCCCTACTCCACTCCCCGAGTAATCCACTCGAGATTTCACTAT
>BQNB010034233.1:0-51756 GCA_026074375.1 Tanacetum coccineum
TATATATCTTGTGCTGTTGATCTTGAAGTAACATGCCCCGGATCCTTATTCTGCTGCGACCCATTATGGGGGTGTTACACTTTACATTTCAATGTAATTGGTAAATGTGTCATTTCCAAAAAATCAAACACGAGCAAACTAACAATATATGTAAACTTTGCTCATACAACATAAAAGCACAACTCAAAGCTAAAATTCACTTTTAACTAAATTCTCAAATAAGAATAATATTCTTGTTTATTCACCTAGGATAACATGATGTTTGGGAAACATTATGTTTAAAGATTTTATGGACTTATCGTATTAAACGATTGATAAAGAAAAATATATATCATATGCATCTTATTTTCTTCGTAGCATAAATGGTTGTGTTACAAAAAATACACTACATATAATTTGAAAAATATAAGTTATTAGAATTGAAAAATAAGCTATCAAAATATGTATCAATGCATAAACAAGTAAAAATACATTTATTCAAATACTTATTTAATTATGATATACAACATTGATAAGAATAATAATTTAAAAAAAACATATTTGTTTAAAAATAAAATATGTCTCTTTTCAATTATTTATCATTAAAGAATCACAAACTCAATTAAGATAAATAATATTGATGAGATTCATTTCACATGACATGAAATGGAGAATTCTTAAAACATCTTGCTTACGCTTATCTTAGAATTCCACACATCTTGATTAGGATTATGCAAACCGGAATTAAAGTGTGTTAGTTGAGTCATATTAGGCCCTCTATGAAAAGATAATACAAATTTTATATTTGCTACACTTCATTAGGCAAATATAAGAATTCTGTTTTGTCTAACATGAGAATGACTACTGGAAAATCTATTGCACTAGAAATTCAATTTGACCTAACGGTTGAATTGCTTCTAAGAGTGAAGTTGGGTTCGGTGTATAACCCGTAAAAATGGTCGTGTTTAGCCTGAATTGAGCACCACTAGTGATAGTCTCATATTCATTCTCTAATTTGATTAAATGGCTCTTCCTAAATATGCCTAATGATAGTCTACATTGATAGACTTTGTATCTCATTAGGAGTACACACTAAGCACGTAGAAATTAGGCTTCTCCTTAGTCAATCTAGACACAATGCACCTCACATATGTGCTTTAATGTTTCAAGATGATTACTTGTTCACATGTAATGCAATTATATGTCCTCATAATCTTGATGCTCAACGTTTAATTGCTTAGATATTAAATGCATGTCCACTATAAAGGCATTTGTCTTTTTCTAGCAATTTAGATAAAATATTTCTTAGTTTATCTAAATGACACATGCTCCTAAATGCTAAATGCTAACATGTTTTACATGACGATTACATTTAAAATTATCATGTTTTGTATGCGTCATTTTACATGACTTACGTGTTAATTGTACACCTACACTATATTAGCTTAATATATGACAATTAACGTTTAAATGCCATAGAGTCTTACACATTAATCTCGTTGATTATTGTGTCGATGCATGCTTAGATAAACTTATATGCCTATATCTATATGTCTTATGCATCTAGGTATATATTTTCTCACACTAGAATATTTTTCTTCGCGTCCGTGTCACAAATCTAAAAAGTCAAAAGAGTCGTAAAATGGTCTTATATCTCCTAGAGTCTTCACCCACACATTCCCTTAATCATCATCTCGCCTTATTCTAAATAATCCACTCTTTCGTCAAAGAAAAGTTAGACACATATCTAACATTCCTCCAAGTAGGTTTGACAACTTAAATATTTCATTCGAAATATTCAAGTATCTTTAACTTGCCATCGTAAATGTTAAAGGTCATATCCGAAAGTTCATATTCAAGTCTTTTAACAACATATGTTAAAATGCTCTTCCCAAAGCTAAAAGCTTGCATCAACCTTCGCGTGACAAAGGTCTTACGAGTTTCTACATAAGTGGTTCATAGCCTCTTTAATATATACGCCTTAAGACTAAGTACTTTCACTTCAGTTAGTCCATTCCATTCTCTTAGGAATGTCACGATGGTTTATCGTCATGCTCACCTCATACACAATGAGGATCGAACATTATCCATCGATCTTAGGATAGAAAACTCATCATAATTCGCCGTCATTTCCTTCGTGACAATGTCCAAAAGCAAATATCTTCATCAATTTTTTTTTCGTCGGAAGACAACATCGTCGACATCCTCACCAAACCACTCAAACTTGAACCTTTTAAGTCTAGGTCTAGAAATGATAAAACAAATCTCATAAACATGTCATTCTCATAGTCTTGTTACTATTAAATACATTCCGATAAATCTTGACAACTTAATCATTTCATCCGAAATGTTTAAGTATTTTTAATTCGCGAAATGCAAATTAAAATATCACTCATTGTTCATATCTAAGTCATTTCACAAAAAACCTTTGTCACGCCTCTATTATTATATAGATGGTTAATATCTTCCGTCCACATTTCCGCTACCACCTTTAAGACAACCTCGTACCTCGTCGTGTGATTGTTATATGAACATTCGCAATACTCGAGAAGAGCTACATAACTTCGCTGATGAAGTTCATCGTATGCTAACCGTCATCCGTCATGACATTGTCAAGCTCATCAATTCCGTCGTTATTTCTCTTCACCTATTCTTTTTATTCCACAATTTATGTCCGGATGAGCACGAATTAGAAAGGAAGGGAAAACACACATCTTCACATATATCCTTTAACCAAACACTCTCAAGAACTCACATAGGTGATTCTTATTCACTAGAAACCACAAGATACACTTCTACCATACACTCAAACCTCATAACTATTATTCACTCTTGTTAGTGATCACTAGTTCTAGTACATCCCCAAATCACCAAAGTGAAATGAAAAACCGAGTCATCCTTACTACTATCAACCTCGAGTCATCCACCTAGTCATCTTCACAAGAAGATTCACCATGTAACCATTCCCCACAAGTGAATTTCGTAATGAAATGTGTCTCATCTTCATATCCCGACACTCATAAGCATGTGTGCCTATGTTGTCAAAAGTCAAGTGAATTTCGTAATGAAATGCGTCTCATCCTCATATCCCGACACTCATAAGCATGTGTGCCTATGTTGTCAAAAGTCAAGTGAATTTCGTAATGAAATGCGTCTCATCCAATCATTTCCACTGTTTAACAAGTGAAGAACACAAAGAAGATATTCAATCTTCAAGTGTTGTTGAGTCATCACAATGTCGTATATTTCACTTTTCATCCACCATTTTCACATTTCCACCTTGTTAATCAATCATAACACAACAAAAAACCCAACAAACTCTATAGTCATACACTCTTTCCTTCATTCACCACTTATACTTCTTCGGTTTATGTTTTCCTCAATTATTCATTCATTATCATCAACATTTTGTTCGACCTAAAGTCTTACAATAATCTTTATCCTTTAACACCCCAAACATGAAAAGCATACATAATGCTTAACAAAGAAACCTTGAGGATTTAGGAATCTCTCAATACAACCCTTAATCTATTAAAATCCACATCATCATCTTGGTTAGATGACGATAAGGAATGTGTCAATCCAAAAGTCAGTAATATCCTTATCTAATGGACAGCTTGGATGGAAGGTACATTCTCATATTATAGTGGGTGCCCAATCAATCATTCGAATTTTGTTCTCGTTTATTAAAATCGGTATTATACCAAAGGGTGTTGGTCACGTCTTAGTCCTTAAGCATGTGTCGGTCAAATCCTATCATTGGTTCCTAAATATTTTCGTGTCTTAAGCATAAGTCATAATTCTTTTTATTTTAGATTTAGGTTGTTGTTGTTAAAACAATGATTGCATGTGTCAAAGCTTTGAATTTTGTTTTGAAGTGTCATACTTTAGAGTGCATATACCTAAGACATGCATGTTTTGTTCCCCACTAAGTGTCTTTATATATATAGCAATCATCATCATTATATATATGTGCATCTTTCTACTAACTTTGTTTTGTAGGACATTTCTGTAACTCGATTCCTTGGTGCCCTAAATAAGGGGGAGCATACACCGAGGGGGAGCATTTACTAATGACAAACTTTCTTCTATTCTATTATATATTCTTTTGCACGCAACTAACCCTTAATGTAGGTTAAGAGTTTGCAACAAATTTGATCCATGGATCCGTTAGAGTCATTATACAATGGGGTGCAAGTGTCATAGGAGTGCAATGAGCTAAAGAGCACTCGAGTGTCAAAGTAGATAGCTTGGGATGATTAAACGAGGTTGATAGGAGCAAGACTTCACTGGGATGATGCAAGCTCAATTTTTTTAAGATGGGTATGTATTGTACAAAGTGAAGATAGAAGTAGAGAACTCAGAGCTCACACCTTTTTGTTTCGACAAAAGGGGGAGAAGAAGTGTAAACGAGTAACTTTAATATTTTACTATGATTTACGGTTTACATATTTTGTCATCATCAAAAAGGGGGAGATTGTTGCGATATTTAATCTATACATTCTTTTTGTGTTTTGGTGATGGCAAACATGTAACTTATAAATCATTATGTAAAATACGCATGATTTGGATGATTCATAATACTCATTCAACTTATTACATTCATCAACTTCTCTTGAGTCATAGATTAGTACTCCTTCTATTTATGGACTTCACTAATTAGATCGGTGTCATAGAAAACTAGGAACAATAGCCCATTGGGGGCCCTTGGTAGTGGGGGGACGTATACTCGTGTTGGTTGGCCAGGGGGGGGTTGGAGGCTGATTGGAAGCCACTTGTTGTTGAGAGGATTGGTTTAGTGTGAGGTGGGTGGTTTAGATGGGTTGGATCTTTGGGGTTGGGGGAGCGACGTGATTGTGGGTCAGTGTATGTGGTATTTTACCATTTTTTCGTTAGCTTTTGGGTGTGGCTGTGGGGGGTGAATTTATAGAGGGGGGGAAATTTTGATAAGGGGTGAGTGGGGTGGTCTGGGGTTTTGTGTTAAGAGAGTTGGGTAGGAGAGTAGAAGGGTGTTATTGCAATTGGCCACGGCGGGACAACGAAGATGGTATGTTATTATTATTAATGGTTTTGGTTTGTTACTTAATAATGAGAGGGGGATGGGGCGCTGCACGTGGTTCACCGAAGAGGGGGAGGCTGTAGGATTGGTGAATGGGGGGTATAAGCAGTGGTTTGGTGGCGTCGTATTAATTCCAAAAAGGGGATGTAGTGAAGTTGTTGATTTTTGTCTACTACATGAATCAGTGGATCTCTTTTTTTATTTAATCCACTTAATCATGTTAGTTAATTCGGGGGGCGGGTACATTAGAAGTGATTACATTTGACTCACTTGTACACCCCCCCCCCATCCCCCCTAAAATGGTGGGGTAGATTGTGTTGTATGTTGTAATTCATTTATATGTCGTGTAATTATGTGTAATAGATAGATCGGGGTAATCTTGTTAGTGTCTAGGTGAAGTGTAGTGAAGTTGTGAAGTGTAGGGAAGTTGTGAAGTGTAGTGAAGTTGTGAAGTGTAGGGAAGTTGTGAAGTGAAGTTGTGAAGTGAAGAGAAGTTGTGAAGTTGTGAAGTGAAGAGAAGTTGTGAAGTGTAGTGAAGTGGTGCGGTTAGTATTTTAGTCCTCAAAATACAAAGGTTGTGATAGATTGGTTCTAGCTAGGATTAGAACTCGACATTTGGCTTGGTGTCGGAAAACGGTGTAAGCTTAGTTGTGTATGGTTTTCTCCGCCTAAAGGGAGCTTGTTGACTAGTGAAGATAACTCTCGAGTTTGGTGCTCGGGAGTGGAGTAGGACGAAGAGGTGCTTCGTGATCTCCGACCACTTTACAATTTTTTTCATGTTATCCTGTTTGCATTTTCTTTTATATATTGCTTTACATGTTCACTTGCTCTTTATCGCTCTATATTTATATTTGCAAATTGTGGTTGTGTTGCTTTTATAGTTTTGATGGTGTTTGTGTCATGATTGATGTGAACATTGATGTGAATATGTATTGTTAGTATAGAATTAATATGAGCACTCTTCATATTATATCACGCTTGATCGGTAATTTGATACGAAACATATTTAAGTTTTTAAAAGGAAAACGTATTCACCCTCCTCTACGATTTCCACAATTGGTATCAGAGCCACGTCGCTCTAATTTTCAAAACAAATGGTTTTAAAAATGGAGTACGATCCATGTATCAAATTACCCATGAAGGGGGATTAAATATGAAAAGTGTTTTGTTGGTTAACTTGTATTAGTTTTGTTGTTAAATACACTAATTATACTAGCTCGAGGTAAAAATGATGCTTAAAATAAGTGTTATATGTTCGGTATTAAGTTCAGAAAGTTGTACACCTTTCCGCAAAGTCAGTAAACAATTTTGTACAAAAAATGCAAATCTGAGTGTCAGATGGCCGGCCCCCTTAATTGTTTGGGCGGCCCCCTTAATTCCTGGCCGGCCCCCTTATATTTAAGGGGACCACCTGTCTGATTCAGCAGATTTTTAGAAACTTTAAAAATTCATATAAAATCAACTCTGAGCATGTAGAAGTCGTGCCACCCGCCATTTCAAAAATAATTGAGTCAACTTTCATTTAAAAATACTTCTAAGTATCTATTTCAAACTTAAACTAGTCAGAAAGGCAAAATACTACTTATTGTCCAAAACATTGAGTCTCATTTTAATGTAAAATTTGTATTTTATCTCTTCCTTTCGAGTCGGACATTTTTAGTTGGTATATCTTTGAAAATGGTGTAATTAACTTTACAGAAATATTAAACATGATTTTTGAAATGGGGAGGAAAGTATTTTATTTTCAAATAAAACCGAGCTATGTATACATTATTGTATCTAATAGACAAAACGACGGCAAATACTTTTATGTGTTATGCTATGTGATTATGTGCATTTCTTTGTGTCATAAGTTTGTTAATAGAAATTATAAAATGATCGTTGCTATTTGTAATTGAGCTAATTAAATATCTATGTACATGTGTCGTGTACACTATTCGTTTGTATCTAGTTTTTCGAATTATGTCTAACTAGAACTTATGATAGATTTCTTGCATTATGATTGCGAAATTGTTCTTGCATAGCATATAGGCATAGATCACTTATTTTACAAATGTTATGTAACACCCCCAAATTTGGTCGCAACGGAATATGGGGGGTGGTACTTCATAGATCAATAGCACAAGATATATATAAGAACGACCATTTAAAAGTCGTTTAAAACTGATACATTGGATTTAACAAATTGTTGTTACATAAGTACGAAACTTCACTTGTACATTATTCAAAATACAAAGATTTTAGTCTATAACAAATATATTCCCAAAATTTAATGCAACTAAATCTTTAATGCATATGACTTCCAAAATAACGACCACCAATGTATCCCTGGTCTTGTACCTCACTGGTCTCCTAAGAAAACATTGCTTAAAACGTCAACAATAATGTTGGTGAATTCATAGGTTTGTAAAATGTATAATGTAGGACCACAAGATTTCCCCATGATAATGCAACATATGCAAACATCATAAAATGTGATTACGTTTCCCTAACCTTATAACACTGAAGCTAGACATGTATGAATTGCAATATAAATTGCCAACATTGCCCGTGATGATGTTCTAACCCGCAACATCCCAAATCTGACATGGTATACGTCTGTTGTCCGACAAACCGGCACAGTGAGCATGACTCACCCAGATGGGGATGTCAATCCCAAATAGATCTATTTATACCATTCGCGCTCACAACAAGTAATTGACAGTTCATGATAATTGGCTCAGAGGGTTATCGCTACTTAGGCAAACACGTAATCGTAATGTAAAATGTCCACTTGCGTCCAATTGTAAAACATGCTATGTTTCTCACCCCAAAACTTGTAAATCATTATAAATGTAAATGTGGGCTATGACATCACCGATGTGAATGTGATAGATCTTTATAAATCAAATGCGTGAAATGCGTCACAAATACGCGCACTGAATGCAACCTAAGTATTTATAGGCCGTAGTTACTAAGTACTATGAATAACTAATACCTTATATAATTCTATTATAGCTACTCACCTCTGATTGTATTTGTGGAAATCACATTTATAAAGTAAAAAGTGTATAAATATATCTTTACGTTGGAAAAACGGCCGTAACTTTATCGTTTTAAGTCCGCTTCTTACGTTTCTTATGTTCACGCTTTCGTATTAAGACGAGTTATCAAAATATTACATTTTCATACTTTAAGTCCTCTGGTGAATAGTATTTTTTACTTTTCATATACTTTTCTAAAATGATTTTTATAAAATTAATCGTCGTAAACTCGTAAGTGTCGTATCTTATTTGTTTTAACTCCGTTTTTAGTGATTCTTTCGAGCACATCTTCGTAATTTAAAGTTTTATCTAAGTAATTATGTTTTCAAAATAAAAATGCCTGAGAACAATAACTTTTATAGAATTAGTTTATAAAAGTATTTATTGTCGTAAACGTGAAAAATCCATAACTCCTTTGTTATTAATCCAAAAATTATTATTCTTATTGTTTTGGAATCCTAAAAATATTTAATATCTGAGAAAAATAATCATTATTTTATATCAGAAGTGGTTTGTAATAAGTTTTATAAAATTTCTTTTATAAACGTGCTTATTTAACGTATAACTTACAAATGGCGTATCTTCTTCGTTATAAATCGGTTTTTTGAGTTTCTTACATATTTGGAATCCTCATGAGATGTAGTATTTTATAAAAATATAAAATAAAGGCTTTATATTTCGAATCAAAACCGAAAGTTTTGATCTTGTTGATAAAAATATGTTTAAACTTGTTTTTATAACTTTTTAGTTTAGTCACCTTGTTACAAGTCCTCTATTGTGACCAATATACAAATTTGTGTATATTTATAGTCCTATAATGTACAAGTCCATCAATATGTCCAAGAATCACAAAATCCATAAGTCTACATACTTGTTTGTTCATAATCATTAATAAGTAACTTTTTAGGTAACTAGTTTATATAAACTTTTTATACATAAACCACACTTGTACAATACTTATACATCCATCCCCACATGATATTAACATTCATATAACATATGTAAAATTTTATCAAACCATGATCACAAGTAAAAATCTATTTTTCATGTAAATAAATTTCTTAGATGGTGATTAACTATACAAACATCATATATGCATAAAATCACAAATGTAAAGAGTTTAAGGTTTTTAGGTAACATTAGTATAAAGTGTGGTGATGAACAAAAATGTCTAAACCCTTGTTTAGCAACCAAACCCTAGCTTCCAAGTCTTAATATTGAACCTTCTTGCTTTAACACTTGTAAAATCCAAATCAAACCTTCTAAACACCTTAGGATATCTTAGATATGTTGTAGGAGTACTTGGAAATGTGTTAAATAAATTTTGTATGGATAATTTATGTTGTTTGAGTTTGACCGTGGGTTTTGGAGAGACAAAGGGAGAGATTTTGTGAGTTTTCACCTTAAGAAATGAGAGTGTATGTGTTTCTTACTAGTTGCTTCCTATATATACCTCAAAGACTAGTCAAAGTCTTCATGGAAAGTCTTAAGACATAAGGAGGGTTTTAAGGAAGTCTTGGTCAAGATAACTAGTCCTAATAAGTTCCTAGTGTTTGTACAAGATCAAGTTGGGTGATTTGTGTGCTATATGTCCCCTTGGGACATATATTATGTCCGAAATATATTGGGGGGGAAGGGAGGTAGTTGGTGACTTTGATATTTTGCATAATATCTAGTATTTACTTAAAGTTTAAATGTAAAGGTTAATTGTAAAGGTAAATACTTGTAACATTTAGTGTTTAGTTTATTTCTTGTTGAGTAAAATTTAGCTAAGGTGAGTAATATGGGTTCATTTTTATAACACTTTGGGTATTGGGTATAAAAATGGGTATTTGTTGAAGCGTAGAAAAGTTTTGGTGGTTCCGGGAATGCCTAAACGTATTTTATTGCGAAACGTAAACACTTTACGTAACCAATAAAAATAAAATGTGTAAAGTTAATAATTATCTAACACTTGCTTGACGTAAACATTTAATTGTTTGATTCCCGTTTATGTTGAATGATAATTTTTAGCTTGCGCGATTTAACTTAACGATTAAAATTAAAAGCAAACGCGTACAAAACTAAAAATAAATCACTAGTACAAAAAGTAGATTTGGTCACACATGGGCAAAATGGAACGGCCACACATTAACATATTTATGTGGCTAAAGGTACCAAAATAGACAACATTTACTAATTAGCCACACATGAAAATCTCGATTGTGTGACCATTAGAACTGTATTGCCACACATTCGAACATTATCTGGCTAAAGGTAACTGGTAATATTATTTAGCCACATATGAATTTGGAACGCGTGACAAATACAAGTAAGCTTGAAGCATTAGTCACGATATACATATAAATAGTGACAAATATATGTCACAAACTTGAACAATGTGACCCAATTGGCATATATGGTCACATGAAGTAATTTTTTATGTGTCTAAATCATATAGTCAAGTTTTGTCACACATTATTTTAGGGTGACTACTATCTTTGGCTAATTATTTGGCCACATATGAATTTGGGACGCGTGACAAATGAAAAGTAAGGTTGAATCATTAGTCACGATATAGTATATATAGTGGCAATATATGTCACAAATTGATACACTGTGACCCTAATGTCATTTTATGGTCATTCTGTAAACTTTTTTTCACACATTATTTATGTGTAGCCAACATCCCAGTGACATATGTTCATCGTAACTTGTTATGTGTGTGTACAGGTTTACTTTTTGTTAGCTTGCCAAAAGCTAATGTGTATAGTCACATTTACTTCTAGCACGATCATGTGACTATATGCCTTTACAATAGCCACAACATATCACAAATGTGTGACTTAAATTTATGTTTATGGCATTTTTAGGTTGATCTATATGTGACCTTTTATTATATCCTGTCATCTTCGTGATAGTATTCATGTGGCTATTATTTAGATAAAAGAAACTATAAATGTGAAAAGGGCCACATTAAAATTTCATGCTTTGTTGTGACTAAATAGTACATAAAGCCACTCCAACTATTCATGTGACCTTTGGATGATCTTGAGTCACTCACAAAAATTACACTTTCTTCTCTTTAAACAACACTATGGTCACATATTGTTTTCACTTTTGGTCACGTATTTCAAAAGGCCACACAAACGTATAATTCATGTGGTTGTTGGATAATCAATAGTCACACAAAATAAACATTTATTTGCTTTAAACAACATATGGTCACACTTATTAACACTTCTGGTCACTTTATGCTTAATTGTATGTGACTAAATACCAAAAAAACAAGCTTTGTATGATTAAATATTACAAAATGCCACACAAACATACAATTCATGTGGCCATTAGATGAACAATAATCACACTATGAATAATTTTTCTTCACTTTAAACTCATTATGGGTCACACTTTGGGCCAACTGGAGGGCTTAATTATATGTGACTAAATACCCAAAACAAACATGCTTTGTGTGACTAAATATTACAAAAGGCCACACAAAAATAAAATTCATGTGGCCATTGGATGATCAATAGTCACACAAAATACACATTTCTTCACTTTAAACAGCTTTTGGTCACACTTAGTAACACTTTTGGCCTCTTATTGCTTAATTGTATGTGATAAATACCCAAAAACAAAACATGCTTTGTCGTGGTACTAAATATTACAAAAGCCACACAAACATAAATTCATATGGCCATTGGATGATCAATAGTCACACAAAATACACTTTCTTCACTTTAAACAAGCTATGGTCACACTTATTAACACTTTCGGCACTTTATGCTTAATGTATGTGATAATTACCCAAAACAGAATGCCTTTGTGTCACTAAATATTAGAGAAAGCCACACAAACATAACATTCATGTGGCCATTGGATGAACAATAGTCACACAAAATACACTTTTACTTCACTTTAAACACCATATGGTCACACTTATTAACACTTTTTGGCCACTTTATGCTTAATTGTATGTGACTAAATACCCAAAACAAACATGCTTTGTGTGACTAAATATTACAAAAGGCCACACAAACATAAACTTAATGTGGCTATTGGATGATCAATAGTCACACAAAATACACATTTCTTCCCTTTAAACAGCATATGGCTATTATTTAGAGCAAAATGTGAAATCGGATGTGACCAATATATTCATAACAAGAAAATAAAAAAGGATTTTACACCCCAGCGAGAATCAAACCCGCGACCTCCCTTACGAAAGTCAAGCGGGTTACCATCTTGCTAGAGTAACCTATTCGTTAATGTAATGCATTTTCTTTGTAATATAGATGTTTAAGCTTCATTGTTTTTGGCTAGTAGCTTAAAGAGTGCTTATAGAAACTGCTTATTAAACCGTGGCTTCTTCTCCCTCTGCTTATTTCCAACTTGTTTCACTTTTAATAAGGTTTTAATAAGTACTTTAGCCTGCAAATGCAATGTGCAAGTGCAATGTGCAAATGCAATGTGCATATGCAAGCTGCAATAACACACAAACCAGACAATAAGCAGATTTAATAAGCAGTTTTAAAGCCGATAATAAGCAGTTTAATAAGCAGAATTAAGCAGTTTATTAGCAACTTCATGACTCATCCGGGGCATCGCCCGGGTTTGAAAGCCTCGTATACAAACATATAAACCAAACAGGAAGTAAAAAAATTAATAGATAATTTGAAATCCTTCAAAAGAGTATTTGTAGCAAAACAAAAGCTTAAAAAGGTTCTGCACAGTACAAACATAAATCCATAAACAAGTACAAAAAATCGAATGTCTATATGCTTTAAAGCTAGGGGTGAAATATACGCTAAAGGATAGCGTGTGACAAACATAAAGCTATGACTATGGTTCACTTGGAATTTTCATATAAATCAAAACACCTCCATAGGGGGTTCGGTTTGATAGTAGTATCCTCGTGAATCATTACCCAAGTCACGTCGATCTACACATGGAAATATGTTATCATTGTGCTGGTGAATGACGGTACTAAATTCCTCATCGACTTCGTCATAGTAATCTTTTGTATATTCTTGGGAGGTGGTCTTAAAGACATTATAGATAATTTTTGATCTATCTGGTCTTTTAAATAAAACACTTGTCGTGCTTATGTGGCTATATGAATGGAAATCCTTGTGGGCCTAAATTATTCAGGTCATCCAAGGTATACCATAAGTTTATCGCCTTTTCAATCACTAGCTCTGTGATTAAACCAATCACATTTGAAAAGAAGAATTTGCTTGAAACGGTAATCTAGTACCCATATCTCTTGTAAAACCCCATAATAAAATGCTTGTCTTGTGGTTGCAACTTCTTTAGATATGTGCAGATCTATTGCCTCAACACTAACCCTACTATTCTGGTAAACTTTGTCATCATGACATTTTGTACGAAAGGTATACCCATTGATGTTATATGCATCGTATTTCACTACGGTGGTGCGTGGTCCATATGATATCCACCTTACAGTTTCTGACATAATTTCTTTGGAGATCGCTAACTCTCTCTCAACCTGAATTTCATTACAAGTATATATTAGCTTCAAATTGAAGGAACAACAAACAAACAATTATAAATAACATACGATTAATTACCTCTTTACGTAACCACTTAGCAAAAGATTTACTGTGCTCATTCTCCAGAAATGCTATTCGTTTACCCGGGTTTTCTGTTTTCAAAACTTGCTTGTGTCTCCTGAAACAATGTCTTTGATTATTATATTTGATAGAACATTTTAAGTAACGAAATAGACATGTGTTAGTAATACTTGTTGGGATTAAAAGTCTTCTTAATGCTGTTTTGATTACTGCTGCTCATGTTTGTGTTAATGCTGCTTAGCTGAATTTAGTGTTGCTCATGAACTTCAAAGAAAATATGCCAAAGTGTTTACTACTGCTAGTACATAGTTACTACTGCTAGTGAATATTAGTACTGTTTGTTAGTTAGTACTGCTAGTTAATAAGTTAGTACTGCTTATATGATATGTATTAAGTTATTTGATTATGGAAAAGATTATAGATACTTAGATTTATCTAATATAACTAAACCTTAAACAAGCTTAAGGAATTCGATCTATTGAAGTGGGATCAACAATACTTACTCGATATACGGTACAATTTCATCTGTATTTTGTATTACATACAAATGTGCTTTCTGAAAGAGTTCCGCGGAAACTTCACTTGATTTGCCGGCCGACAATGGCTTTCCTTCCTCATTTTCATCAGTTTCATGTTTATCAGGTGGGATACCAATAGTTTCCATGGATTTATGATATTCGCTAAAAAAACTCTATTGTTTCTTCCACAATAGTCTCCTCAGCAATGCATCCCTCTGGTTTATTTCTGTTTCGCACATGTCCTTTAATAACCTTCATACATCTTTCGAAGGGATACATCCACCGAAAGCATATGGTACCACATAATTTTACCTCCCTAGTTATGTGCACAGTCAAATGTATCATAATATCAAAAAATAACGGAGGAAAGAACTTCTCGAGTAGGCATAGTGTCACTGCTAGTTCTGCTTGTATCTCATCTAGTTCTTGCAATATGATTTCTTTGCTACATATCGATTTAAAGAAAAAGCAAAACCCGATAATAGCATATCATGTAGGTGGGTGCATGATTGTCGTATTGCATGGGAAAATACATCTTGCTATTAGCATGTTGATAGTCATGCGATTTTATGGCCAATGATGTTCCACCCCTCCTTGGCAGAAGATAACGCGAGGCGTAAACAAGAGGATTATCATCACAATCACGATGGTGTATATATAGAGGAATTACTAAAATGAAAACTAGTAAAGCAAAGACACAATGTGTCATAACAATACCCAAAAAACCTAATGGTTTTATTATGAAGAAAAGAGGTGTCGTCTATAAACGACATGCAAAACATAATCCAATACAATTCATGCAAAAGGCATTTATGCAAACAGAAAGAATAATATTTACTCAAGCATCCTACGGTCTCTTCTAGCTACTTCGCTCTATCTTAGCACCATTAAGCTCACCTGAAAATGATACTTAAAATGTCAACATAAAGTTGAGCGAGAATCATAGGTTTACGACATACAATAATATCCAAAAACTTTCAATTAGTTGTTGCAATTACCAAAACAATTCATGACAACAAATAACAACAACGGGACGGAACGTGCCCACGATCCACAATCATATCAACTACATATGTGCGCTACATGTCCTCATATTAGCTCACATAGTCTTACTACCGTCACACATCGTTTTGCATATTGGGATCCACAATACCAAACATATCATATCGCAACACAACGGGATGGAACGTGCCCACGATCCAATACACATAACTACATCAAGCTTAAAAACATTTTAACATGACAACAAGCATCATTCTCACCCAAAAATAACATAAGAAAAATGGGCTATGAAACTCACCTTTTCTTAGCTTTCCAAAAGATTCCAACAAAAGGCTTCACAAACAACTATCACAAATCTAAACAACAAAATAACTCGTGTTACACGCTAGTAATCCAAAAGCTTAAGCACATGTAACAATCATATGATGGATGTCTAAGGTGTTTAGTTACCCTTATGGGTCACCCCGACACCATACCCGACATTAACCAATTCGCTTACACATTATTTCAAAGTCTTACAATTTTGCCCGAAAATGCATAATTTTGACCTCACTTTACCATTTTCTAAACCAAACCTACTGAGCTTTTTATAAATTCTACCAAAAATCACGGGTTAAATACCATGAGTCTACTAACTCCAGGATTTTTACACTAATTTATTTCCCTTCTTAAGTGCCTCAAATAAAATCAAACTTTTAACTACTCAGTTTCGGATCTGATCGCACACTTAAAAGTTTGGACATAAAAACCATACTTAGAATCCAAATCAGAAGCTCTCCTTTGGTGGATTTCTAATAGACACATAGAACTAAACTCATGTAGAAGGGATAATCTAAATTCGAATTTTAAGTGGGGGTTTTACACCTCGTAATCTGACCTAAATCTGACCCGTATTTACTATTTTGACAACTTTTCTTGCAACCAACGTTTGACTGACTTTTCGAACTCAAAAACCTCTGAGGGCTGGATGTTATGGGAACCTGACTCTATGAGCTATGTCTAGACAACGGAAACTTGACAAAACCTGATTACATCATTTGAGATATCAGCCAAACAATCCACAGCCTTAATTTCTGCCCAATCCAAATCAAATTTAACGCAAATTAGTCTAACCAATTTCACACATAAGCTTTATTAAACCCTAATCTATTGAAATATGATTAAAACATCATTATTTACTGATATTACAAAACACCTTATTCATCATAATACAATGAATTAATGATTAATAACTAACAAGGATTAATTAAAACTACCTGAGCTTGATTTCTTCACAAAAGAATCAAAACCCTACTTTTTTTTCTCCTCTTTTCTCTTTGTATCGAACGGTTATACCAAGGGGTAAGGTTTTATGGGATTTATTTTTGTATTTATAGGCACCAACTAATTATAGCTATAGTCAATTAGAGTTTGTTTTCATTTTTAAAAAAAAAAAGTTTTCTTCTAAAATTCGTTTTTTTACTAAGTCTGTATAAAAAAAATATTTATTTATTTTATTTATTAATTAACTTAAGTATTGCTTTACTTATGTTTTTATTCAAAACCTAATCTTATTTGAGTTATACTTTTTGGAATAAGCACTTTACTAAACTTTAAAATAATTAATTTTTCTTTTTTATTAATCCTAACTTTCCAAAAATAGGAATTTCATTTCTCTCATATCCTAACTACTAAAACCTAATCTTATCTTAAATCACTAACACAAAATTACATATACGTATAATTACTTACATAATTAACGCGAAACCGCTTCAATCACCGAAATCATTTCCTTGTCACCAAAGGTGAACGAAATGAATTCCACAATAATCCAACACAATCCATCCCAATGAGCGGATCTCGCCTCAATGGATTGATTATCCAATCTCACATATCCCACACAAACACATATAAACATGTATAAACACATATAACACATAACCCATACATTGCAACAGATACATAAGTCAACACTAATAGTTTGACTAACCTGCTCAAGTCATGGTTGTCACAGTATCCCCACCTTGAGAAAATCTCGTCCCGAGATTTAACTACTCGAGGCATTAGCACTATCGACAAACAACTAAGGACACTTAGACCTCATTTGATCCTTGCGTTCCCAAGTAAGCTCAGGACCACGCTTCGAATCCCAATGAACTTTCACTAATGCTATCATACTACGTTTTTACTCATGACCTCTCGGTCCACAAACTCAACGGTTCCTTGACAAAAACAAAGAGTTTAGCAACCTTAATCTCGACTAACTTCCACAATCCGAATCCATCTGCTATGCCTTTTGCTTACCCCACAAGGGTGCAATTAGCAACACGACAACCCCAAACAAAAAGAAGCATCCCACTCTTTGAAGCCTCACTCGTTCATTGAGAAAAACTCATCCGAAACCCTCTTAAGGTGTTTGTAAACAACGTGTTTTATATCTTAATACCCCGCAATCATCAACAAGACTGTATTGAAATTAATATATAAGTTGTTACAAAGCTCAACTTATCTAAAGATCCACGCAAGTTTTGCTTTACTCAAGTAACTCCTTCAGCACCATCCCATCTAAGTTCTGTATACTCAAATCATAAGACAGAAATTCTCAACCGAATATATAGGCAAATCCATCCAAGAATCTCAAATGGTCCTACATATACTCGGTTCTAATTGTCTTTCTTTCACATACAGTTTACTACACTCTCCATGGTGAGGACCTTCAACACACTCCATAACCTACCTGCATTAATTCAAAAAGTTTCCCACTACTATAAGTTTACTCTTTCACGACAAGTTGGCTGCCTCATAGCCTTTCTGTATAACCACTATCTTGTTGGTTGTTTTTCTTGTAAAATTTGATCATTCAAATCACTCTCTCCAGTTATGGCCATTAATCGGTTACTACATTCCTTCCTATCCCATGCTTCAATTCCGGAAGCACATCCATACTGATTGATTTTTTTTTTTTAAATCCCTACCTTAGGGAAAAAACTCATCTTTACAAAAAGTGGGTATTCCAAATTACCTCTAAATCTCAATACATTGTCTTACATCATCGCTAGGAATGGGGTGACTTAGCCAGTCCATTGACTACTCCCTAAATCGGCGTCGTTAGCACTATTAACACTTGATAATTGACATCAATATCCTTTTTATCCATTCCCACTTCTACTGGGTAACTAAGGTTGTAGCAACATTCCTGAAGGACCATTGATACTCAACTTCCATTCCCAAATACGCTAAAATACTTACTACCGCAACTAGCTTATCCTTCTTATACTAAGCCATGATTAGTTTACCTAAAACACACAACATCGTATCCGCTCCAGGATGGATATAATACTTTGTCGTCTACGCCTCTTCAATAGCCAGGTCCTAATAATCTCTCCTAATGGAGGTCCAAACCTTGTCTAACCAATATGAACCGCTCTCCATCTCTTTTCACACTCGTTGGTCCAAGCTACGCAATATCTTATGTTGACGCGTTCTTTGCTTTGGACATCTTATCTTATGCCACCAACATCCTCTTCTCAAACCTAGATCGGGTTCGTTCGTTCATCTATCTCAAAACTTCAGTTTGGTGGCTTTCACTCCTTCTTCCTCCTCCCGGACCACTTTACATTTGCCTTTCCCAGATGGTACTTGGCCTCGAAACCGTACTCACTAAATAACATCCATCATCACTTTGCCTATGTTTAATCCTTCGATTAAAAGTGTGTTGGAGATATTCATGTATCCGTCATAGATTATTCCCATGTCTCGTTCAATTATGCCTCTAGCATTATAAGAAAAACCTACCATACGTTGATTCATGCAATCCATCATAAGGACCATTCAGTTGTCGCGGTCGTACAAGAAAATTACCTTCTCCCTTTTTCAAGCATGTTTCACAAAATCCTTGCTTCGCGCGTCATAATATACTAACAAAATGTTCTGTCCTTTCGGGCTAATGCCAAGAATAGATCGGTTTCTCACCCACCTGATTCCATCAATCTTAGATAACTTATCTTTGCTCCACTTCCACGTGGTTGGAAATACTTCACGTACATCTATTTCTTCTTCTATGACTATTACGATCATCTTCACGTTGCAGACTCGTCTCTCTCTTTAGACTTTAGGTCGGTTTTAAAATTCATATGTCCTATATACGTTTAACTAGCTTTGTCTATTTTACGACCATGCTACACCCTGGTTCATTAACTCTTTGAAAAACGCTGGGGCATTGGTTAACCCATAAAGGTTATAGCCGTAAACTTCAACGTGTCCATTACGACATCCTAAAAAAAACAGTCTTGGACTACGTCATCCCCCATGCACCTCCATGGTGAAATCACATACGAATTTTATATCTCCTCTTCTTGAGATAATCTATGCAATTCAAATACCCATTCTTCCTACCAAGAATACATGATGCTTCCAACAATAAGTTACCTTTCGAAAACCAACCCTCACCTTGAACTCTTTTCGTAATCATTCAAACCTCTTTGCTTTCTAAAGACGTCAATACGTACATGAGACACTGTAAATCGGCATTCGCTCCTCTGTATAAGTTCCATTGATAATCCCATTCTACGACGAGGGTAAAAGCTACTATTTCCTTAGGATAACTTTTAGTGGGGGCTCACATACTACAAAGATATCACATAATCTCAACTCATCTTCCTTGGTACTCTTACGAGACCTCGTATCCTCTTTAGTTCGTTTTCTCCATGAACCTTAAGCACTCTCTAAATTACCAAGGCATTTTAACTACCTTCTCATGGCATACCATTCTCAGCCTTATGTCTCAACCAACCATTTCTATCCTACGACTTACTTCAACACTCTCACAACTAAGAGGTATTAAATCAAAAGTTAAAAACGAGAAAGATCTCTCTAATTCTAAACTTGGGATAGCGAATAATTCCATTCGCTTCGCTACCATCAATCGCACAACTAGGAAGATACGTCCTAACACCAAACTCTGCACCACACATAAGGAAAATTTCAAAAACTTCGCATGCACTATTGGTTTGGACCCAAAAATCACACGATTCCAAAAAGGAAATAAAATCAAATCCCGAATGTAGAACGTCAACAGAAGAACGAACTCCGACCTAACAAAGCATCAACGATTGCTAGTAACACCCCTATTGAATAATACCACGATACCAAAACCCATTGATTAAAAGATTAAGGTACACTTTGTCACCAAAACCGTTTTTACCCAAGGAAACATTCCTTTCATAACCTTTTACTTACCAATCATTTTAAAACAAAAGAATCATCTTAGTTATTAATGCAAATAATTTTAAAGTGTAAAAAATAGATTTAAATATAATTTTTTATTAAACTTATTTTAATTATGGTTTTCATTAAAGAAATCAAAATGATGGATTTTTGAAAAAAAAAAAAATGTCGTCGCATTTATTTATATATTTTATTTAAATAATAAGTTTTTAACACTCTAAACAATATGGTTTCAACTACACCAAAACTTACTTTACAAATAGAATTTTTGACTCACAACCAAAAACAAAAACATCAGGATAGCAAAATAGACTCCCTCAAATACCTTAACAATTCCAATACCAGATTTATTTATATTTACTGAAAGACGAACCGAAAAGAACTCTTACAAAACCAAAACAACATAAGGACTAATCCATACCAACTGGTCTTAGAAACAAACCAAAAAGTATTGTCACCTTTAGACAAAGAAAACAATCAAAACGCAACAAACGAAGAACATAGAACCACCCGTTCTTTGATAAACCACACTTGAACTACCAACACCGAGGTTGGATATCTCATACGAACAACGAGCTAACGAAACTCCAACTTAAGATTGCGACGACAATACCAACAGGTATCCGATGTTTACGCAAACGATAGATGAAGGGAACCTTTACCATTATGCAACCCAACCTAATTAAGCGCTGATCGGTTAAGAGAGGAATTCTCTTTACCACACAACCATCCCAAAGGATCTCACATCACATATACAACTACATCTATACAAAACTATTCCAATCTTACATCCTTACATTGAATACATACAAGCAATAATGATCAATGCAAATTTAAGTCACAAGTCCTCGTGTGTGGTGCACTTTATAATTATGTTCTGACCATAATTATAATTGCACTTATTCACACGTGTACTTACTTCAAAGACACAATCTCAATGATAACACACATCTTCCACATAGCATTTAATAATAACCCCAAATTAATCTAACATGATATCCGTTCTAACTGAACCATAAATCCCAATCGACCAGAGAAACAAAAGGCACAAAAATTTTTTCGTGACCCAAAATATAAAAGCAATCCTCGATTTTTATAGAACGCATCGAGGTAGAAAACAAAATAAACTTATGTTGGGCCTCGCTTAGGTTTGACTTTTCTCTCTCAAAAGTCACCCAACTTCGCGGGTCCAGTGAGGTAAACAATCTCCCAATGATATCTCCTAAGGGTATGGAAAGACATGACTAAAACAATAACAAAAGGGTATATCCTATTAGATCCCTATAATGAAAAAGTATATATTTCATATTATATAGTAGTAATTCAAAATAGAAAAAAATTCAAAGCTTTTAGGTAGCGGAAACATACGGTATATACGTACACAAACACTTATGCCCTAAATCACTATATAGGGACCCTTAACTATAGTCTAGGCTCAAACCACATATTAGTTCCTCTATAACCATAAGGCTCTGTTATCCTATCTGTCACACCCGCCAAGGCGGGAAACGCAAGGGCCGGGTAAACAAGGATATGGATATTCATACAAACACTTGGGTGTTATATAGAGAATACTAAAATGAAAACTAAAGTAAAGCAAAGACACAAAGTGTCATAACAATACCCAAAACCTAATGGTGTCTTTATTAATGAGAAAGAGGTCTCGTTAATAAATGACATGCAAAAACATAATCCAAACAATTCATGTAAACACATTTATTCAAACATAAAGCATAAATAAACTCAATGCATCCTAAACGGTCTCTTCTAGTTACTTCGCTCTATACTTTGCCCACATTAAGCTCACCTGAAAATGTTACTCTAAAAATGTCAAATTAAAGTTGAGCGAGATATCATAGGTTTCGGACATACAATAATATCCAAAAAACTTTCAATTGATTCAGGCAATTACCAACAATAATTCTATGACAACAAATATACAAACAATGGGACGGGAATCGTTGCCACGATCCACATTCATTTCAACTACATATGTGCGCTAAATGGCCTCATATTTGCTCATGTAGGTCTTACCACCGTCACACCTCGTTTTGCATATTGGGATCCACAATACCTAACATATCTATATCGAACTACAACTGGACAGAAACATGCCCACGGAGCCAATAAACATAACTTTCAGCAAGCTTAAAACATTTTAACCGATAAGAAGCATTCATTCTCACCACAAAATACATGAAGAAAAGGGGGCTATGTTTTGCTTATCTTTCCATAAAAGATTCCAACAAAAAGCTTCACAACAACTAACTCAAAATTCTAAACAAACAAAATAACTCAGTTACTAGCGAATAAGCCAAAAAGCTTAAGCACATGTTACAATTCATATGATGATGTCTTAGGTGTTTAGTTACCCTCATGGGTACCCCGACCACCATGCCCGACATTTAACCAATTCGTTTACACACTTATTTCAAAGTTCTTTCAATTTACCGGATAACGCAGATATTTGACCTCACTTTATTATTTATAAACACAAAACTAACTGAGCTTGATAAACTTACAAAAATCACTGGTTAAATTACCATGAGTCTATAAATCCACGATTTTTTCCACTAATTTATTTACCTTTCTTAAGGAGCCTCAAATAAAATCAAAATTTTAACTACTTAGTTTCGGATCTGATCACACACTTAATAGTTTTGACCTATAATCCTTATTAGACTCTAAATCAGAGCTCTCCTTTGGGGATTTATAATAGTACACATAGAATTAAAACTCCTATAAGAAGGGCTATAAATTAATGCGAATTTTAAGTGGGGTTTTTACACTCGTAATCTGACTAAATCTGATCGTATTTATATTTTGACAACTTTTCTTACAACATACGTTTGACTGGGACTTCCCGACCTCAAAACCTTCGAGGTCATATGTTTGGAAACTTGTCTATCTGAGATACATCATAGACCACCAGAACGGACAAATGCTATTAAATTCATTGAGTATCAGGCAATAACACAGCACCTAAATTCTGCCCCAATCTAAATCGAAATTCTATCGCGAATTAAGTTCTAACCAATTACACGCATAAGCTTCTAATTAACCCTAATCATTGCAATATGATTAAAAACATTCATTGATTTATTGATTTTTATTTAAACCCTATTCCTCATTAATAATTATTACATGAATTAATGATTATATAAATCAAGGGATTAATAAAACTTACCTTGGAGCTTGAGTATTCACAAAAGTAAATAACCCTAATTTTTCTCCTCTTTTCTCTTTGTGTGGACCGGTTTTTTTATACCAAGGGTGAGGGTTTTAGTATAGGGGGAATTTTTTTTTGTTTATAGGCCCCCAACTATTATAGATAAAGTCTAATTAGAGTTTGTTTCCTTTTAAAATTCTTTTTCTTCTAAAATTTATTTTTTTACTATTCAAGTATAAAAAAAATTATTTATTTATTAATTACTTAATTATTTGCTTTACTTTAAGTTTTTATAAAAACCTAAGCTTATTTGAGTATACCTTTTTACGTAAACGCACTTTACTAAACCTTTAAAAATAATTAACTTTTCATTTTTATTAATCCTAACTTTTCAAAAATAGGAATTTCATTTCTCTCATATCCTAACTACTAAAACCTAATCTTATCTTAAATCACTAACACAAAATTACATATACGTATAATTACTTACATAATTAACGCGAAACCGCTTCAATCACCGAAATCATTTCCTTATCACCAAAGGTGAACGAAATGAATTCTATAAAATCCAACACAAATCCAATCCCAATGAGTCGATCACGCTCAATGGATTGATTATCCAATCTTACATATCCCACACAAACATATATAAACACGTATAAACACGTATAAACACATATAACACATAACCCATACATTGCAACAGTAATCACAAGTCACAGTAAATGAGTTTGATCTAACATGCTCAAGGTCATGGTTGTCACAAATGAGCTTCCTTATTCCTTTTGGTTGACCAAAACTAGAGAATTTTAAAACAATAACCTTGTGGTTTCCCTGTGTTGGGTATAGTTTCACAAAGGTGTCTTTTTCAGCCCATTCGTCAATGTGTAAACTGCTGAGGTAGTGTTGTTTTGTTCTTCTTCTTGATAGCAAACACTCTAGTTTGAACCCCCAACTCGTCAGATACCAATCGAGCATTTACTCCATCTTTTGTCTTTCCCGGAACATGTAGTAAAGTTCCGACTAGACTCTCAGCAACATTCTTTTCTACATGCATAAAATCAATACAATGTGGAACAGAATTATGCCTCCAATACCTAAGTTTTTTATACCAAATGTTGAATTTCTTCTAATACGCACTATTTTGTCCGTTTACTTTGCTTGAACTACCCTTTTCTTCTGTTGTGTTTCTTTTCTACTTTTGAATATTCCCACCTCTGCCTCTCATATCTTCTTGGTTTTCTGATGCCTTATTGTTTGTTCGTTTTCCTTTTCCCTATTTATTTTTAATTTGTTGTACCTCGTTGTATAGTGGTTTCCCTTGGTCATTGGAAATGGGTGCTGGGAGAAATTCTTGTTCGTCCTTAATGCTTCTTTTGCTTTTGGAAAAGGATGGTTATATGGTAGATTCGTCTTTGTGGACAATCATATAAACTTTGCTTGGATTTTTTTTTTTAATTTTTTTTCTTTTTAAAAAAAAAAAAATTTAGATAAAAAAAAAAATTTTTTTTTAAAAAAAAAAAAAAAAAAAAAAATAAAAAACAAAAAAAAATAAAAATAAAAAAAAAAAACCCCCACCCCAAAAAAAAAAAAAAAAAAAAAAAAAAAAAAAAAAATGGCAGAAGAAAAGTCTAAACACAGTTTGTAATCTTTCCCACATACTACACACCTTTATATCCACTGATCGGGCGCCACTTATGTACATAAGTGCAATAGGTTAATCATTATTGTCTAACCACAACGGTACGTAGATTAAGTTATCTGTTTGTGGAGGAAAACATCATATGTATCATCCTTTGTCTCGAATAAGGTATGTAGATCATTCAACCAACGGTACTAAAAAACATCGAGATCATTTCCCGGGTATCCCGATATTAATACCTTAAGCATTTGATTAAACTTTCTTTTTCATACTAACCATGGAGGTTGGTTGTATATGACAGTTAAAACTGGCCATACACTGTGATGCCTATTTCCTGTGTTGAGTCATCCCAATTCAGCGTTATTACTAGCTTAGAGATCTTGGATCTTCTAGCAATTTTAGGGAATTTTTCATCTTAGCGGACGACCATGCCTGTGTATCTGCAGGGTGGTAACCACCTTTGTTATCTCGTGTCGAGTGCATTAATTTTTCTGAAATACTTTTTATCTTAAATAGTCATTGCAGTCTTGGTATAATTGGAAAGTACCACATTACCTTTGATGGAATGTTTTTGTACACTTTATGTATATTATTATCCACCTTCCATCTTGATATCCCAAGTTCAACACGTAGTCAGATCCTTGTCATCCTTCCGGTAAAGAAGGCAGTTGTTGATACATACATGTATCTTTTTGTATAATGATCCATCAATTTAAATAACTTTTTTGGGCTTGATAAGTTTTTTTTCACCATTTCGTTACCAGCATGTGCAGCTTTTTTATCAATCCTAGTAAGTCAGTAAAGACTTTACAAGAAGCTCCGACTTACTCCTTTTCAGTGTGTAGGTTTACTATTGTGGACAACTTTGTGAAGTCAGGACATCCTTCTTAAAGAGACTTCTCTGCGTCTAATAATAGTTCTTGAAACATGACAAGGCCATCCTCATCAAAATTATATTTTGTATCATTAACCATTTCTACAATTGCTGGGCCATCTGTTAGAATATCTAAAGCAAAATCCGTGTCGTTAACAAAACTCATGTAGGTCAGCAATTAATTAGGTTTTTGGGCACGTATTGATGGTTATACTTTTCTCTAAGCTCTCTAGTCCAGTTTGTGTAGCTTAGATCAATCCCATTTCTGAATAAATGGAACTGCACTTCCTCTAGTTTATGCTTTATGTGGTTTAAACATTTTGTACACGGAATGGGGGCATTAAAGATGTTGTTTATTAACTTGTAGGTCGATGTTCCCCATCTTCTGCAAGTTGTGTACTGCATAATTAATAAACGCTACTACTCCATCAACATAAGATTTGTTGGTCCTATTAGTTCCCATCCAAGACTTGTCCATGTTTATAAATGTGTTCTACTTGTCCGAGTAGTTATGATATGCATGAGTTAAATTAGGAATAGATATGCATTATAATTATACACGCTTTGTAAGCCCATTAGGGTTTCCTTGGTGTATAAAATGAACCCTAAGGCATAGATCAGGATATATCAGGGTATATCAGTCTTTCATAGTTTTTTATAGCTTCAAGGTTGTAAACCCTAACACTGTCAAAGAGTGTTCGTATTGATGTATTGGATCTTATTGTTTTGTTTATGTTTGTGGGTTAACATTCTTTTACTATATATTCTTCTTAGTGGTATAAACTAGATTCCGCATAGTTTATATCATACTCTCAAAGTTTCATTTTTAGTACCTTTGGATTTATCCAAGGATACTAAACCTTACATCAAGCTAAGGAGTTAAAATTCATTAGGATCAACAAATGGTATCAGAGCTTGTTGTGAAGCTTTGAATAAGAAGAAACCAACAACACATACAAGATCTAATTCTTAGTGATAATATGGAGGCATGAACTAATTCTACAACTCTGACTACAAAACTTCCTATCCTCAACCAGGGGATTATGATCTCTGGTTAATGAGGATAGAATAATACTTTCTCCTGAGTGATTACTCCCTGTGGGAAGTAATTAAAAATGGTAACAAAGTACTAAAGAGGTTTGTTGGAGAAACTAAAGAGGAATATGAAAGCTAGAGAAACTCTGTTGATGGCACTCCCAAATAAGGATCAACTGAAGTTCCATTCATATAAAGATGCAAAATTGCTCATGGAAGCCATTGAGAAGAGGTATGGAGGAAACAAGGAATCTAAGAAAGTTCAGAGAACTCTACTCAAGCAACAATATGAGAACTTTGCAGGATCAAGTTCAGAGACAATGGATCAAACTTTTGATAGGTTGCAAAAACTTATCACTCAGTTGGAGATTCAAGGTGAAGTTATTACACAAAAGGACATGAACTTAAAAGCTGTTAAAAAGTCTTGCATCTGAATGTATGGACTCTATGCTTGATCTGGTGAGGAAACAAACAGGAAATGAGACCAAAAGTTTGGATGGAACTTAAACAACAAACTTGAGGTATTATGAACTAAAATCTCAGGTTCTTAGTACAAGTCAAAATCTATATAAATGTGGCTTTGTGTCCTCCAAGGCACTAAACAGCAATAGCAGCACAATGAAGCAGATAACACTGCTTATGGGAGTTAGTGTGCTCATTCATAAAGTAATAATGCATCTAGAGATAACCTTTGTGATGCTTGGGATCTTTGGCTTACTAGATAGTCAGCTTAAATTCTCCTCAAACTTGCACAAGAGGATCTAGTACAAATTGATCCTGATGATCTAGAAGTAATGGATTTACATTGGGTAGATGGCCATCTGACATTAGAGAGCTTCGAGGAAAAAAATTCTCAAGAGGATAGGCAGGAAGTGGGATGTAAACTGGGTCAAAGAGTTAGATTTGACAGGACTAAAGTGGAGTGCTATAATTGTCATAAATATGGTCACTTTGCAGAGAATGTAAAGCTCCTAGGAAATCAGAAAACAGAGGAAGAGAGATTAATAGAAGATATGAATATGAAACTCCCACTGATAAATGCCTGGTTTCTTAAGATGAATTGGGTGGGTTTGTATGACTGGAGCTACCAAGCTGAAGAAGAGCATCCTACAAACTTTGCATTGATGCCACATACATCTTCAGGAATTTCTTCCAGTTCAGATTCTAAGGTAGATTCTTGTTCTAAATCATGTGTAAAAGCTTATGCTACTTCAAAGACATAATATGATAGGTTGTCTTTTGATTATTAAAAGGTGCTCTCCAATTTAATATTAGTATCTTATTAAGGCATGTTTAGAATCAGTAGAAGCTTGACTTGCTCTCTTATAGAAAAATGAGGTTGTGTTTGAAGAAAATCATTAATGTTTTTAAAACTTAAAGTAAACTAAGAGACATTGTTTAGTTAAAACATAAAAGAAATTGGGAAAAAAAAGCAGGAAAAAGAGAGAGAGGAGTTAGAAAAAAACCTAACATTAGGAAGTTTCAAAATTCATCTAAATCTTTGAAATAATTTACTAGGAAAGTCAAGTTGTTGACAAGTTTTTAAAAAAGTGGACTTAGGATCTAACTGCAGCGTATTTTACTTGAATATTTACTTCTCCTACAAGTAGACATGTTTTGTGAATACATCAGAGAGTTAGAAATCAGGGAGCATAATAAGTCTATAATCTGAAAGGGTTATCATGCGGTTCCCCACATTTTACAGGGAATTTCATACACGCAAATAAAAAAAAAAACGGATCTACATTATGGATGAAATAGTTAATGTGAAAATATGGATGTTACTTCTGTTGTTACACCCTAGTAATGTTTAAGTCAGTTGAGTTTCAAATTTGAGTCAACTAGTCGTACTAAGTAATGGTGATGCGGTAGGAACCTAACAACTATTAAGAGAACAATTTAGACGCCAGTCATTGTGGATTAGAATTCTAGTGATGAAAGTGAGGTAGAATTATACCTAAGGATAAATGTTAGTCTAGCACTTAAAAGATAAATTTTGTTAAGACTGCTAGGGAACAGTAAAGAAGGTGAAACATCTAACAAAAACAAACACTATCCTAGAGGGAACAAAGAAACTAGAAACAATCTAATATCCCAAAGACTAGGAAGTGACTTTAAACGATTATAAAGCTTGTTTTGTATTTGGTAGTTTTGAGATATTCATTATGTGTGATGATAAAATAAGGTTTTTACAAGACATGTGTGGAACAACTCAAGTAGGGTGAATCATAAGAACTTTGCTAATAAAATGACTCACCCTCACCCTAATATAAAATTTGTTCCACAAGCAGTACTAACCAGGTCTGGAAAAATTAATAATGCTGGTGAAAGTGTTAATACTGCTGTCAAACCAGTTAATACTGTTGGCTCAAAACCAACTATGAATCATCCTAGACCAATATCAAATACTTATAAAAATGGATATTCACAAGTCACAAGGCTGTTTAACAAGTATTCAGCAAACAAAAGTAGTATTTTCAATAAAAAGGTTAATACTGTCAGGGTAAAAGATACTACTGCTAGGGATAGAGTAGTAGTAAGTGAAAACAAGGGAAAAGGGGTTAATGCTGTTAAGGCCTCAGCATGCTAGGTTTGGAAAGCCAAAAACATTAGTGCATCAAATACTTTAAAGAAATATTCTTACATTGATCCACGAGGCAGATCCAAGTCTATAATGGCTTGGATCCCCAAAAGAGTCTATATTCCTCTTATTCTATTGTGCAGGGAACCCAAAACAGAAGGTTTGTACCAAGGAAAAAAAGGTGTTATTGACTATGGTGGTTCAAGGACAGGACTAGAACAAAATGTTTCTTCTGAATATTGTAAGATTATGATGGTGGTTTTGTTTCCTTTAAAGATGGTAAAGGAAGAATTTCTGGAAAAGGTTAAATCAAAACAAGAACAATGGATTTTGATAATGTGTACTTTTGTAAGGAGCTTAAGTATAACTTGTTTAGTGTGTCACAAATTTATAACAAAAAGAATAATGTTCTTTTTACTGACACTGAATGTCTTATCTTATCTTTTGACTTTAAGCTACTTGATGAAAGTCAAGTTTTGCTGAGAGTTTCAAGAAAGGATAACATTTACAGTGTTGACCTAAAAAGTGTTTGTGACATTTCAAGTTTTCAAGGTCAATATTAAATCCTGACTTAATTTCTATTTTTACTTTTGAGTAAAATTTCGAGTTTTTGACTTTTTGTCGATTTAGTAAAAATCGCCGTTTTAATAATTCACGAGCTGTGCTTAGGGTCGTTATCCATTTAAATATTCTAAGAAGTTAAAAATTATATATTTTGCCTCGTTGGCTCAAAATTTTTATTTTGATAATCCCCGTTTGTTCTCGCATTTAGCCGAATCCTTGTTAAAATTTTTACATAAACTTAAGCATACTCTACATTTTTTTTTACTTACACCAAACAAATGCATAACAATTTGACAAAAAAAATATAAACCCATGAACCCAAAGCCCCATTGGACGCCACCCCCTAGCCCAATCCCTCTCCAACACAAATATGTTCCAGGGAATTGATGTGACAAAAATTGCATGTCCACTTCATATAAAAGCCCAACCTCAATCTCACTCAACACACAGTTCGACATCAACAAGAAAAAGTCCTGCTCCCTCCCTCTCTTTTTGCTTCTGTCGAACCAAAACAACAACAACAATCCACCATTAATTTTTTTTACTCCCAAATCACTTCTACATACTCCAAAAATTATCCACATTAATCCTACATTAACCCTTATCCATCTTACAAGTAAAAATCACCATGCAAGAGGTTTGTTAAAAATCTTGATTTTCTAGTTTCTTAAAGTTTTGGGGTGAAGATTAAGTTAAAAGATTTAAGACTAGTGTCTATGCAAGATTGTGGTTGCTAAAAATCAAAGATTTGGCTAATTGGTGTGTGTTTGGGTTTCGGCTAAATCAAGGAACAAGGAAGGATTCGGTGATGATCGTTTATCTTGCAATTTTCTAGTGTTGTGAGCAATCTAAAACCCTCTTTAATTTTTATTTTCATATGATCATGTATGTATCTATACTTTTATATATTTTGGAATCCATGTGTTATAGTATTGAATTGATGTTGAGGTGATTTTAATTGGATTGAGGCGTTAGTGGACGGAGATAGGATAGTTAGGCGTATTTGTGAAGTTGTGGAGTGGTAAAAATAGCGTTTGGTTAAGATTTGAAGCGGGTAGAAAAATGCAGAAAATTAAAGCGCCCCTTTTTAATGTCGTCAAAATATTAAAGTTACAATTTTATTTAAGAATATGGTAGAGCTTGTTTTGACGATCGTTTCCATATAAGGATCGTCCCGTAACTCCTAAAAACGAAGTTTTTACGGCGATTTGAAACTAGAAAAATTATTGTTAAAAATTCAGCTTTTTGGGTAAAAAGTGGTTGCTATCAGATTTTTACGGGGGCATTTTCGTCACTTTCGAGTCCGTTTCGGCCTTCGGCCAAAACACGAAAGTTGTTCGGAAGGCCGTTTTACTGCCCTGCGAGGTCGATTGAGTCTAAAATCGAGTAATGATGGGTCAAAAAGGTAGGGCAAAGTCTGCGTTTTTCACTTTGTACAAACTGCATCAGATCTGATGCAGGGGCGTTTTCGTCCATTTTCGTCGATTTTCGGGTCTCGGCTAAAACTAAAAAGTTGTCCGGAACGTCGTTTTACGTCAAAGTACTTTAGAGTCCGAGTCGTGAAAATGTAGTCTAATGGGTCGTTTTGGAACGGGTCAGAATTTACAAATTTTAATAAAAGTCAGAAACTTATAAAATATGCATTGGGTTGCTGATTTTTGGTAAAAAGTTGAAGTTTGAGCGTTTTAGAGTCCGTTTGAGCGTATAATATAACACCTCGTATTTTAGGTCATTGTATGACATTAAGAAATTCATAATTTATTTTTAGGGTTTTACGCGTTTACTCTTAAACCGTAAACTTTAAGTTAAATCGCGTAAACTGAAAATGATCATACAATGTAAACGGGCATTAAACGATTAAATGTTTGTATCAAGCAAGTGTTATATGATTATTATGAGGATAATTAATAACTTTGTTCATCTTATTTTTATCGGCTACGTAAAATGCTTACGTTTCATAATAAAATACGTTTAGGCATACCCGGAAGTTCAAAAACCTAACTACGCCTAAACAAATACCCACGATTATACCCAATACTCAAAATATTAAATATAACATCACATATACATGCATATTGCCGAAATTTAGATGGATGAGACCAAGAGTTTCAAGTTGTAAATAATATCTACATAATATCTAGATATTACATAAAGTAAGTCTTACACCTTTATTCAAACTTGTCATGCTAACTTAACTAGGGTTAGAAAGTAACTAGGGTTTGGTTAAGTAGATATTTAGACTATAAATAGCCATGCATGCATGAGAAATGTTTACAAACTCTTCACTTAACATAAAACTTCATTTTTCTTCTCTCTTTTCTTCTCCAAATCCCACGGCACAAAAACCCCTTAAAACAAAATCCATAATTTGATTTTCTAAGTATATACAACCCTATACACAACATACTTAAGGTATTCTAAGGTGTTGGGAAGCATTGGTTCATCATTTTCAAGAAAGAAGAAGAAAAAGGAAAGATTAGGGTTTTGAAAACCTAATCTTGGGTTATAAGCTTGAAAGCTTGTTTATTGAATCTAAACACGGGTTTAGAACTTATTTCACATCTCTTACATCATTACTAAGGTTTTCTTAAATCCTTTATACTTTTATTTCTTATGATTTTATGTATTACATGTTAAATATAGCCATAATCACCACTAATGACTTGGTATCTGTGGTAAATATGAGTTTTTATTTGAGTTTTTCAATTTATACATTTTTACTTCATGTCCTATTTGTTATAAATTATCATGGATAAAAAGTTAAATATAAACAGATGTTAACTTAGGATGTAAGTATAAACATGTTTATGTTAAATTAGGGTTTTTATAGATGTTTCTTAACATTCTCATATGAAAAGTAATGAAAGTAAAGGGTTAAACCTTGTTACAAATGAAATTATAAGGACTAGGATGATATTGAACCGGTATTATAAGTACACAACTTAGTGTCAAATGTATTTTGTAGAGTTTTGTATAGTAAAATCTACTAAGTTTAATAATACTTAAAACAAGGTTTTCATAAAGTTAAAACACTATTGGATTACTTAGGGGGCTGTCCAAATAGGAATTTTGGACAATAGTGTTATGATGTTTTAGAGTTATAATACGGCCTACTGACGATTCCATAATGTTAAGGAAACTTGAAAAAAACCGGATCTATAACGAAAAAGATTCTGTTCAAAACGAGTCTTACGACTATAAAAACTTGTATATAAACTATTTTTATAAAAAGGTATATTCATTTACAGCAACTTTGTAGTTTAAAAATTAAAATATGTTATAACTTTTGATTACGTGATCTTACACGCAAGAATCGTTCAAACGGACTATAAGTGTAAATTACGACATTTTTGAAATTTTAAAGTTTATAAAAAAGTAATTTTATAAACTATGAAAACAGTATTAAAAATCACTATTCATCAGTGAGATTTATCTTTAAAAATATAATTCCTCTTTTAATAACAAAAACGTTACTCTAAAGAAATCACTAAAATCGGGATTAACAATATAAGTTATACGTTTACAAGTTTCGCTAATTAAGACTAAAAACGAAAATGAGCTGTCATGAACAGTAATTTTTACTATTCATCGTAGAATCTTAAAAACTGTGAAAATGTATATTTGATCGTCGTCTTACTTACGACGACGTGGACGTAAGAAATGCGAGCCAACGGGGCTTAAAAAACGACCAAAACTAGCGTCATTTTTACGAAAAGTATATTTATAAACGATTTTCACTGTTATAAATATTATTTTACTAAAACGATTAGTCGGTGATTATGCTATATAGAATATTGAGTGGTGAATCAAAGTGTATTTTACTAGGGAGTTTCATAATGACGGCCTTCTTCGGTATGGCGTATCGATGAGTTGTTGGATTTACGGATTTAAAGTTGTCCTAAATCCCTGTACGTCATGTCATGACCTCTTTATTTATGTTAGCTCTTGTTACGATAGTATGATATGTAACAAACTATAAGATTATATTAGATGTTAAATTTAAAGTACTCAGTACTTATTACAGCTCTTAATTTAAAGATAGGTAGATTATCGTCTTGTGTGACGTTTTTATGAGATTAATTGAGCTATCTTGTACTCAAGGTGAGTTCATAGCCCCACTTTTACAGTTACTGATTTATTATTATTTGGGGTTGAGACTGCTTTGTTTTATAATTGGACGCAAGTGTTGAAAGTATATTGATTAATGGGTTTGCTAAAGTAGCGATAACCCTCCTGAGCCCATTATTCATGAACTGTTTAATTGCATTAGTTGTAGGTTGTGAATTACATTATGTGAGCGCGAATGATATAAATAGATCTATTGAGGATTAACTCCCGTTTGGGTGATTAGCTATCACTAGGAACGAACGTTGACCATGTCGGACTTGGATGTTGCGGGTTACAACATCTGTACGGGCAAAATAACTGCTAAAATAGCAAATATAGGTTGAGCTTCAGGTCTGTCATGAGTTAGTTGCAACAATAATCTTGGTTGTGTGATTGTTGGCATATGTTGTATACATCACGTTTAAAGTCTTGCGGTCCTGCATAATTTTAAATACTTAAACCTTGAATTCACCAAACAATATTTGTTGACGTTTTAAGCAATGTTTTCAGGATGGTTCATTAGCCACGAGAATGCCAAGGATGCATTAGATTATGTTTTGGGATTGTTATTTTAAAGTGTGGACTTATGTGGTATTTCAAATGGTTTAGGGAAAATATATGTTTTGTCTTTTGTTAATATGAAACAAAGAACATGTAAAGCTATTAAGCTTTTTGTATATTATCTTTTATTTAATCCTAATTGTATCAGTTAAACGACTTTTGTGTCGTTAGTATATATATCTGGTGCTGTTGTCTCAAAGTAAAACATGCCCCGGAATACATATTCCGCTGCGACCCATTTTGGGGGTGTTACATTATAAATTATTAACGAACTTTACTAGATGATTATTATCATATATATACAATATATATATATATATTATATATATATATATATATATATATATAGTTGGGTATGTTCGGTCACGTCTAAAAATAGTAGGTCTATTAGTGAAACCATATATTTATATATATAAGCATGACAAAGAAAAATAAGGGCAAATATATGAGTTATTGGTTCGTCGAGGTTTATCGGGAAACTTAAATATTTTATTAAACAATATTAATATCTTCGAATATCCGAACTTTTCAGAATTAGAAAGTTTCTAAAAATAGAAACTTTCCTATAATCTAAACTTTCTAAAAATAGAAATTTTTCGGAAAAATGGCGTAAATTAATGTTGAGCGTAATAATGTTAAAGGAAGCGACTTAATCAATAAAACTTAGGGCGCGCACGTGGATTCCATAATATGTAATTATATATATATATATATATAAATATATATATATATATATATATATATATATATATATATATATATATATATATATATATGTGTGTGTGTGTGTGTGTGTGTGTGTGTGTGTGTGTGTGTGTGTGTGTGTGTGTGTGTGTGCAGTAAATATATATTTATTTACTTATGCAATTTATGCATTTTCCCTTCGGTCTTTATTTCTTCTAATCACGGACCACTATATTATAGGTCGTGGTTGAGGCGTAATCGTCATTGTTCGTTCGTTGTTGAACCTCTTATCCGATACTTCTACCTAAGGTGAGTTCATAGCCCCATCTTTTCTCTTTAATGGTTTTCATAACTATTTTCGGGGTGAGAATACATGCTCGTTTTACTAATAAGCTTATTGATTTCTACTACATGAGCGTTACATGAATGTTTTTACTAAAGCTTTTACTTGCCTACCACATGACTTATAATACATGGTTGTTTACTACTGAATTTGTTAAAGCTTGATTTGCTTACTACATGATTTGAGACCATTGATTATCTGGTTACAAAACCGTGAGTTTTGAACATATTACTTGTTTTAAATGGGACACAAGTGCTTGAAGGGTATGCCTGGCCCGCTTATGAACATTATCGCTGAGTAGCTATGCCAACAGGGTTTCCCTAACATCATGAACCGTTAATCACCTTGTAAGGGTGAACGCTAGTACAATTAATAGATCTATTGGGTTTGACAACCCTGTCCGGGGGCCTGAATCGAATTCTTTCGAGCACCCCACCTATCAACGGACAATTTGTATTGAGAATCCTAGGTATAAGGCAATAATACCTACTTCAGGGGCAAACAAGAATGCATAATTGAGATGCGTAATTACCTTTCAAGGTTTCGGTGTCATGAGCTCAATGCAGTAATATTGAATGATACTATGAAATACTGCCGCTGGTTGATCTAAAACCTTGTGGTCCACTACTAAACATTATTTGATTTACTAAATCATTCCTTGGATTTTAGAAATAATACTTTGAAACGTTGTAACGCTACTTTTCTTACTGAAATACTACTTGAACTATTTCAATACTGCTTTTACTTAAACCTATGAATTCACCAACATTATTGTTGACGTTTTTGCATGTATTTTCTCAGGTTATTATCTTGCTAGCTGAGCATTGGGAGCATTCGAGACGCGTGGATATCAACAAAACTCAAGGACTCAGTTTTCTTCACATTCGATAACTATTTTTCCTTAAATATACAAAATGATTCACGTTTGAAATCTTGTAATCTTGTTAAATCATAAATTATTGGGACCTGATTTTACTTTGAAATTTTAATCGAATGTGACATTTTATTAACGTCTCTTTTAGGGTCGTTTCCTGTAACTTGTACTTTATACTATGAAGTAGCACCCCAAAGTGGTATTCCGCTGCGTTGTTGTGATTTATGGGGGTGTTACAGAGTGGTATCAGAGCACTCGTTATAGCGAACTAGGTTGTTTTCAAAACCCTAGACTATAACCGTTTTTCGAAAAAATTTAAGAGTCTTTCACCATTGTCCGATATCCATGCGCGCTTGCTCCCAGGTAACTTATATGCTCCCTTTTGCATCCTTATTGCTATTATATTAATAATGAATATATAATGCTTGGTTATTATTTTGCTCTCATACGTCTATCTTATGACGTCATATTATTTTCTTTATATCGGTCGGTTATATATACGCTGACCATTACGATTATCGCATACTTACTGTTTTCTTATTTTCTCCCTCGAATGTCGATACTAGTATTATATATGAATACTCGTACATATATGAGCTACTTTCTCATCAAATTCTTACGCTTATCTTCGGGATCACCGCCATCTATATATATAATAGTACTTCCTAGAAGTGTTGATTATTTATGGTGACTTTTGGCTATTTTTTTTGAACTTTCGAGTAAAGTTGGTAATTTAATAGGAAATTTTTGGCTTAAATCCTACTGTATCTTTACATTAATGAATAGACCAATATGTTAGGTCCTAGTGGTGAGTTGGATGGAACGCCAACTCTTTCGGATGGTCGAGATACGACCAAAACCGTAGAAACAAACTTAGTGTGTACTCATAATTTGTAATGCAGATAGTTAGGCTTATAACTAATTTTATTTGACTTGGAGGCTACTGGGTTTCTACATGTGTGAATGGTAAAACATATGAGGACCATGTGGTTCTTTGGATAAATCCGTAACTATTCCGGGTGAATGAGTTACGACTAGAACGGCCAAACTAATCATAAATTGTGCCCAGATTTTTAAAATGAGTTTGAGACCAATATTTTCATATTAAGTGCCCCATTTTCCAATTAAAACCTGTAGGATTTAGATAAACTTAAACATGGGCTTTCGTTTTGGGTCAAACGGAGTTATAAAATGGGAATTATGCTAAAAACGATAGAACAAGAAAACGTTTTAAATAATCAGATTTGGCACATGATGGTAAAATGATAACTTCACTTAGGATCTTAACACTTTGAGTATTTATCATGTAATCTCAGTAAACTAGAGTCTAATATCTTGTTTAAGGCGAAAACCGTTCGTTTATACATATTACGGATTTTAAAATATAAGTCCATTAAGTCAGATTGCAAAGGGCAGAAATGTTTATGTAATGATAATTACCTACATATGTGTATAGTACTATGACAAGTCTTAATAAGTCTTTCTCTTTGATATTTTATGAGCAATGTGGTGATCTCCGAAGCATTAACGTAACTTTATTTTATTTCCTTTTTGATAATATTGACATTCGGTGTACTTTGTCAATTCCACTAGTTATTTTATTGTTCGACTCCGAGTCCGAACACTCTTCTTATACTTTTGAATCGCGTATGTTGTGTTTGTAATCCATCGTTCTGAAATCTTCCAGTTGATGGAAGTACGACTTCATCTTGTTATCTCGAATCGTGCCGTCTTTTGGCACATATCTTTAGAACGCAATTGACTAACGTCTATTATTCTTCTCGTTACTTCTTATGATTTTAAAGAATCATGCCGTCAAGTAGACACTCCTTTTTACTTATTGTAACATTGTTTTGATATTGTGTTTTGTGTCGGCCAGGCTTAAGTATGATGATTTATAATCGTCGTATTAAAATGAATTGGGACGCTTCTTCATTCGAATAAGGAAATTATAAACCGCCGAACCATAAGTTTATAAATTATTACTTACAAGGATTGGGACGCCTCTTTTTGTAAGTGAAAAATTATAAATGAGTAGGCTGATGTGTATCCGACATAGCGTGCGTACGAATCGTTCTTTGGGTTATGAACTCCTTTCGACTCATAATTTGTTATATGGATTTTTCCGAATTTGTATCGACCGCAACAAACTTGATAAACTAATAGTAATGAACCCTTAATCGCTTCTGAAAATTGACGACTTGTTAAATTCTTCGTTTCCAATGGCTTCTTCTTCGAGTCATGTATTTTATCTTTCCTTTTAAAGATTCTGGCGACATTCAATCCGTTCGATCATGCTCATTGCATATATTTGATGCTTTGACTTTTGTTCATTCAATTTTTGTTAGAAACCTCAACGAGGACCTGAGCATTTCCCTATCTCTTCATAAGTAAACTGCAGACGGATAAGTCAAATTGAACACCGGGATGGCGCTCCGTTATGGAGGGAAGGCTGTGACATTTCACGTTTTCAAGGTCAATATTAAATCCCGACTTAATTTCTATTTTTATTTTTGAGTAAAATTTTGAGTTTTTGACTTTTTGTCGATTTAGTAAAAATCGCCGTTTTAATAACTCGCGAGTCGTGCTTAGGGTCGTTATCCGTTTAAATATTCTAAGAAGTTAAAATTCTATATTTTGCCTCGTTGGCTCGAAATTTTTATTTTTATAATCTCCGTTTGTTCCCGCATTTAGCCGAATCCTTGTTAAAATTTTTACATAAACTTAAGCATACTCTACATTTATTTTTTTATTTTTTTTACTTACACCAAACAAATGAATAACAATTTGACAAAAAAAAAGTAATAAACCATGAAACCCTATAAGACCCTTTGGACGCACCCCTAGCACTATCCCTCTCTACACACAAATCTGATATCAGGGGAATTGTTGGTGTAAAAAAATTGCATTTCCACCTCTCCATATAAAAGCCCAACTCAAACTCACTCAACACACAGCAGTTGAAATCAAGCAAGAAAAAGGTCCTTCTTCCCTCCCTCTCTTTTTGCTTCCTGTCGAACCAACCACAACAACAAACCACCATTAAATTTTTTTTTACTCCCAAATCACTTCTACATACTCCTACAATCAACCACATTAATCCTACATTAACCTTTATCAATCCTACAAGTAAAAAAATCCACATGCAAGGGTTTGTTAAAAATCTTGATTTTCTAGTTTCTTGAAGTTTGGGGGTGAAGAATAAATTAAAAAGATTTAAGACTAGTGTCTATGCAAGATTGTGGTTGCTAAAAATCAAAGATTTGGCTAATTGGTGTGTGTTTGGGTTTCGGCTAAATCAAGGAACAAGGAAGGATTCGCGTCTGATTGATCGGTTTTCTTCAAGTTCTAGATAGTGTTTACGATGTTGTGAGCGATCTAAATCCTCTTTATTTTTTATTTCATATGATCATGTATGTATTCTATACTTTTAGATATTTTGGAATCCATGTGTTTTAGTATTGAATTAATGTTGAGGGTGATTTTAATGGACTTGAGGCGTTATGTGGACGTGAGATAGGAATCAGTTTGGCGTATTTGTGAAGTTGTGGTGTGGTAAAAATAGCGTTTGGTTAAGAGTTGAAGCGGGTAGAAAATTAAAGCGCCCCTTTTTAATGTCGTCAAAATGTTAAAGTTAAGATTTTATTTCAAAATATGGTAGTGCTTGTTTTGACGATCGTTTCCATATAAGGATCGTCTCGTAACTCCTAAAAACGAAGTTTTTACGACAAATTGAAACTAGGAAAATTATGGTTAAAAATTCAGCTTTTTGGGGTAAATGTGGTTGCTGTATGATTTTTGTGGGGGCATTTTCGTCACTTTCGAGTCCGTTTCGGCCTTCGGCCAAAACACGAAAGTTGTTCGGAAGGCCGTTTTACTACCCCGCAAGGTCGATCGAGTCTAAAATCGAGTAACGATGGGTCTAAAAGGTAGGACAGTCTGCGTTTTTCACTTTGTACAAACTGCATCAGATCTGATGCAGGGGCATTTTCGTCCATTTTCGTCGATTTTCGGGTCTCGGCTAAAACTAAAAAGTTGTCCGGAACGTTGTTTTACGTCAAAGTACTTTAGAGTCCGAGTCGTGAAAATGTAGTCTAATGGGTCGTTTTGGAACGGGTCAGAATTTACAAATTTTAATAAAAGTCAGAAACTTATAAAATATGCATTGGGTTGCTGATTTTTGGTAAAAAGTTGAAGTTTGAGCGTTTTAGAGTCCGTTTGAACGTATAAAATATTAACGAACATTACTAGATGATATATATATAGTTGGGTATGTTCGGTCACATCTAAAAATAGTAGGTCTATTAGTGGAACCATATATTTATATATATAAGCATGACAAGGAAAAATAAGGGCAAGTATATGAGTTATTGGTTCGTCGAGGTTTCTCGGGAAACTTAAACATTTTATTAATCAATATTAATATCTTCGAATATCCGAACTTTTCAGAATTAGAAACCTTCTAAAAATAGAAACTTTCCTAAAATATAAAGTTTCTAAAAATAGAAATTTTTCGGAAAAGTGGCGTAAATTAATGTTGAGCGTAATAATGTTAAAGGAAGCGACTTAATCAATAAAACTTAGGGTGCGCACGTGGATTCCATAATATGTAATTATATATATAATTATATATTTTTTTTTTTTTTATAATATATATATATTATATATTATATATATATATATATATATATATATTTATATATATATATATATATATATGTGTTGTGTGGTGTGTGTGTAGTGTGTGTGTGTGTGTGGGTGTGTGTGTGTGTGTGTGTGTGTGTGTGTGTGTGTCGTGCAGTAAATATATATTTATTTACTTATGCAATTTATGCATTTTCGCTTCGGTCTTTATTTCTTCTAATCACAGACCACTATATTATAGGTCGTGGTTGAGGCGTAATTGTCATTGTTCGTTCGTTGTTGAACCTCTTATCTGATAATTCTACCTAAGGTGAGTTCATAGCCCTATATTTTCTCTTTAATGGTTTTCATAACTATTTTCCGGCGGTGTGGAATACTACTGCTCTTTTACTAATAAGCTTATTGATTTCTACTACATGAGCGTTACATGAATGTTTTTACTAAAGCTTTTACTTGCCTACCACATGACTTATAATACATGGTTGTTTACTACTGAATTTGTTAAAGCTTGATTTGCTTACTACATGATTTGAGACCATTGATTATCTGGTTACAAAACCGTGAGTTTTGAACATATTACTTGTTTTAAATGGGACACAAGTGCTTGAAGGGTATGCCTGACCCGCTTATGAAATTATCTGCATGAGTCGCTATTGCCAAAGTCCCTAACATCATGAACCGTTAGTCACCTTGTAGGGGTGAACGCTAGTACAATTAATAGATCTATTGGGTTTGACAACCCTGTCCGGGGGTCTGAATCGAATTCTTTCGAGCACCCCACCTATCAACGGACAATTTGTATTGAGAATCCTAGGTATAAGGCAATAATACCTACTTCAGGGGCAAACAAGAATGCATATGATATGCATTACCGTCAAGGTTTCGGTGTCATGAGCTCAATGCGGTAATGTTGAATGATACTATGAAATACTGTCGCTGGTTGATCTTAAACCTTGTGGTCCACTACTAAACATTATTTGATTTACTAAATCATTCCTTGGATTTTAGAAATAATACTTTGAAACGTTGTAACGCTATGAATTCACCAACATTATGAATTCACCAACATTATTGTTGACGTTTTTGCATGTATTTTCTCAGGTTATTATCTTGCTAGCTGAGCATTGGTAGGATTTAAGACGCGTGGATATCAACAAAACTCAAGGACTCAGTTTTCTTTACATTCGATAACTATTTTTCCTTAAATATACAAAATGATTCACGTTTGAAATCTTGTAATCTTGTTAAATCATAAATTATTGGGTCCTGATTTTACTCTGAAATTTTAATCGAATGTGACATTTTATTAACGTCTCTTTTAGGGTCGTTTCCTGTAACTTGTACTTTATACTGCGAAGTAACACCTCAAAGTGGTATTCCGCTACGTTGTTGTGATTATGGGGGTGTTACAGTGTTGTTCCCACTAAAGGTTTAACTTGCCTCTTTGCTAAGGCCACAATTGATTAATCCAATTTATGACATATGAGGCTTGGTCACATAAACTTTAAAAACATGAATAAACTTGTGAGGGGAAACCTTGTTAGAGGTTTACCCTTAAAGATTTTTGAAAATAATCATTCTTGTATTGCTTGTCAGAAAGGAAAGCAACACAAAGCCTCCTGTAAGGCCAAACATGTGAACTCAATCAGCAAACCCTTATATATGATTCATATGGATCTATTTGGTCCTACAAATGCTAAGAGTTTAATGAAAAGTCTTATTCCCTAGTTGTCACTGATGACTTTAGTAGATTTTCTTGGGTATTCTTTTTGGCCACTAAGGATGAGACTAGTAGAATATTAAAGACCTTCATAACAGAAATAGAAAATCAACTAGACCATAAAGTAAAAGTTATCAGATGTGACAGTGGAACTGAGTTAAAAAATAGTGTAATGAATCAGTTCTGTGAAATGAAGGGTATTAAGAGGGAATTCAGTGTTGCTAGGACTCCTCAGCAGAATGGTGTTGCTGAGAGGAAGAATAAAACTCTGATAGAGGCTGCAAGAACTATGTTAGTTGACTCTAAGTTACCAACCACCTTTTGGGCTGAAGCAGTTAATATTGCTTGCTATGTGCTAAATAGGGTCTTAGTCATTAAGCCTCATAACAAGACACCTTATGAACTTATTCGTGGAAGACCTCCACTGATAGACTTCATGAAACCTTTTGGGTGTCTTGTTACCATCTTAAATACCAGGGATCATCTAGGCAAGTTTGATGAAAAAGCTGATGAGGGATATTTTGTTGGATACTCTGTGATTAGTAAGGCCATGAGAGTGTTTAACAAGAGGACCAGGATAGTTGAAGAGACCTTAAACATTAGATTTCTTGAAAATGCACCTAATGTGAAAGGAAATGGACCAGACTGGCTTTTTGATGTTGATTCTTTGTCAAAATCTATGTGTCAGTTGTTGCAGGAAATCAAACTAATGGTATTGCAGGAACCAAAGATAACATTGTTGCAGGTCAAGCTCAAAAGGAAAAAGAACCTGAACAAGAGTACATCCTGATACCTTTCTGCACAACTGATCCATTAATCTCTCAAGGTCCTAAGGATAGTGAGGAAGATGCTGGAATGAAGCCTACAGAAGTGAATGAAAGTGGAGCTTCTGATAAAGGTGAGGAGGATGATCAAGACACAAGAAGTGAGTTTGAAAGGCTACTTCAACAGGAAAAGCAGACTGAACATCCTAACAACACTAATAGTATTAATACTGTTAGTACATCTGTTAGTACTGCTGGACCATCACTTGATAATACTGCTGGAACCATTGATAGTACTGCTAATGCATTTGAGGAACATCTTTTTGCATGATTTTCTCCTTTCAAAAATGCATCTGCTCTTCCACATGTTCCAAATGTGTTCTCAATTGATGATACTGGAATTTTTGGTAATGCTTATGATGATGTGGAAGAAGAAGTTGACATGAACAATGTAGATACATCTTATACAGCTTCTGATGCCCCTTTCACAAAATTCCTTAAAGATCATCCTCAAGAACAAGTGATTGGAAGTCTAAAAACACCTGTACAGACAAGACACATGACCAAGATAAATAAAGAACATGGTTTGATTTCCTCAGTTCACAAGCTTAGGAGAACAAATCACAAAGACTTTCAAAATTGTTTGTTTGCCTGCTTTCTCTCTCAAAAGGAACCCAAGAAGGCAATTTAAGCTTTGGAAGATCCAAGCTGGGTAGAAACAATGCAGGATGAGCTTCTATAGTTTAAACTGCTAAAAGTTTGGACTTTGGTTGATTTACCTAGAGACAAGTGGGCAATTGGTACTAAATGGGTTTTTGGAAACAAAAAGGATGAAAGAGGCATAGTGGTGAAGAACAAAGCTAGACTGGTTGCTCAAGGAAGAGGAAGGTATAGATTATGAAGAAGTTTTTGCACGGTAGCAAAGGATGACAGCTATAAGACTATTTCTGGCTTATGGCTTCCCTTCACGGTTATGTAGTCTACCAAATGGCTGTCAAGAGTGTTTTTATTTGGAATGATAGAAAAGGAGGTATGTGTCGTCCACCTCCTGGGTTTTGAAGATCCAAACTTTCCAGATAAAGTCTACAAGGTTTAAAAGGCTCTCTATGGACTACATCAGGCCCCAAGAGAATGGTATGAGACATTGTCAACTTATTTGTTGGACAATGGTTTTCATAGGGGTCAAATTGATAAAAAATTATTCATTAAAAGACATAAAGATGATATCATGCTAGTACAAGTTTATGTTGATGATATCATCTTTGGGTCAACCAAGAAAGAGTTGAGTACTGAGTTTAAAAAGCTAATGCATGATAAGTTCCAAATGAGTTCTATGTGAGAACTTACTTTCTTTTTGGGACTTCAGGTTCAACAGAAGAGTGATGTAATCTTTATTAGCCAAGACAAATATGTTGCTGACATATTGAAAAAGTTTGCTTTTGCAAATGTAAAAACAGCAAGTACTCTCATAGAGATAAATAAGGCTTTGGTATCCTAGAGATTCACCATTTGACTTAGAAGATTTTTCAGATAGTGATTTTTTTATTGGGGGCGTTGGTGCTAGTCTTGACAAGAAATCCATAATAGGAGGTTGTCAATTTCTTGGCAAGAGACTAATCTCATGGCAATGCAAGAAGCAGACAATAGTTGCCAACTCTACTACTAAGGCAGAGTAAGTTGCTGCTGCTAATTGTTGTAGACAAGTGCTCTGGATCCAAAACTAAATGCTTGATTTTGGATTCAACTTCATGAACACCAAGATTTATATTGATAATGAAAGCACCATTTGTATTGTGAAGAATCCAGTATTTTACTCCAAAACTAAGTACATAGAGATAAGGCACCATTTCATCAGAGATTCTTATGAGAAGAGGTTGATTCAAGTGATCAAGATTCACATAGACTACAATGTTGCAGATCTTCTCACTAAAGCATTTGATGTTAGCAGGTTTAACTTTCTAATTGCTAGCATTGGGTTACTTATTCCTGAAGTATTGTTTGAGTTAAGGTTTAACAGTTCATAACTTTTATCCATGGGTTATGCATAAATATAGATCCTTATGAATTCTTACATGTTTATATAGTCTGTTCTAGTGTGCTTGTGATGAATAGAGGCATGATGTTGTATAATTATTGAAGACAAAGTTAAAACTATCAAGGAAAATATTAATACTGCTAAGTATAATTAGCACTGCTAGTTATACTTAAGACTGCTAGTTAAAACTGTTAGTCATAATTAAAACTGCTAAACAAGAAAATACTTTGGATTGTGTATTTTTGGTTTTGGACTAACATTTGCAGGCTAAGCATATTGAGTATCTGGTATTGAATTAAGGGGAGGCTTATGATGTCAGTATGGAGTCAAGAATTGATGAAAGGACATGTAATATCAAACAAAAGTGTGTGATGTGTCAATCACCTAGGAAAATCAAAAGAGGTCAGGACACCAAGATACCTCAGTCTAGTGGTCCCCCTGAAAAAGGTTGGTGATGAGGCTGTCCATAAGGAGTTGGGTGACAGAATGGAAAGGGCTGCCACTACTGCTTCTAGCTTAGAAGCAGAGCATGATAGTGGTAACATAAATTAAGACCCAATCCATGGCAACATTTAATGAGCCAAGTCCTTAGGGAATTGGTTCAGGTAGTGGTCCCAGGTGCCAAGATACCATATTGGGGGTGTAGATGCTCAAAATAAGTTTGGGACTACATCTAAATAGTCCAATGATCCACCTCTCTCAAAAGTTAACACATTTGGAAGTGGGGAGGACAATATGCAATTAATGGAATTGATGGCACATTGTACAAAACTGTTTGCATTGGTGAGCTCAAAAGAATTGAGAGATTTGTGATATAAAAACAGAAAGAGTGATATGGTGAGCCAAAAGAAATGAGAGATTCAGTGAGCTTAAAAATAGAAAGAGAGATGTGAGTATGAAAAACAGACAGAGAGTTTCAGTGAGAAAAAGAAATGAGAGATATTGTGAGATGAAAAATAGAAAGAGAGCTTATGAGAATCTAAGTCTATAATTAAAATGCTTGTTGGAACAGCATTGAAGTTTATACTGCTAGGCATATTTTAATGTTGTTGGGTGAAGTTAATACGGCTAGGCTTAAAGTTAGTACTGTTAGGCTAAAATTAGTACCGCTGGGTAACCGTTAGTATTGTTTGATGCATAACAAATTTTTTGATTAATTAAATAGCCGTTGAGATATTTCCTTCAACAACTTGCTCATAGGGGTGTATGATTTGGAAAATTCCTGATATTTCTTTCTCTTATAAGATTTGTTTCTTATAAAGATTCAATATTATTAAGTCGGTCAAATCAAAACCCTAGGCGCTCTTTATAAAATCTCAATTAACTTTACCAAACTCTCATATTCTCATCAATAAACATAAACCCAGAACTCTTATCTCAACTCACTCACTAATGGCTCATTTAGAATTCTATGATACCCACAACATGGTCACTTTCTTGAACAAATCAGAGGGAAGTGAAGATTTTCATCAAATAATTGATTTTCTCACTATAAGTCATATCAGGTATGCCCTTATAGAAAATCCTACTATCTATACTTCACTCATTCAATAGTTTTGGGAAACTGCCTTTACAAGCACATCAGAGAATGAAGAAATGGAGATGACTACTGCCATTGATGGAAGAGTCAAGACTATTACTCAAGCATCAATAAGAAGGCATCTTAAGCTAGAAGATGCTGATGGTATTAGTTCGCTACCTAATACTGAAATTTTTGAGCAACTTGCTCTTATGGGGTATGCATCTGATTCTGACATGTTGACCTTCTAAAAGGGCCACTTTTCACCTCAATGGAGATTCTCAATACATACTATTCTTCATTGCTTAAGTCCTAAGAAGACTGCTTGGGAGCAGTTCAATAGCAACATAGCTACTGCTATCATTTGCTTGGCAACAAATAGGACTTTCAACTTTTCTAAGATGATTTTTGAAGGTATGCTGAAATACTTGAACAGCAGGTCAAAATTCTTGATGTATCATAAATTCTGTTAGATATTAGAAAAAGACTCGGTCACCCCGTGTATTTTACCGTTTATTGTTGCTCGTAGTTAAGTAGTTAATGTATAATGTTCGGTAATGGGCCGGATAGTAAACCCAACATGTTAGCCGTTTACCAAGGCCCTAGGCCGGTTACAATTGTAAGTATAAAAGTCTCTTCCATGTCATGGAAGAGGTGGGTTAGTCATTTCATTTATACAAGTTCATTTTCTCAATCTAGAAAGTTCTACCTCACTTTCTCTCTCTAGAACTTGGCTAATCCTCTAGTCATTTGATTGTGTTATGATTTCCAATATCCTAGAATTGGTATCAGAGCACATGGGATGATTAGCTAGATTGTGTGTGCATTTTCTTAGTTAGTTTAGATCAAAAGTTTGGTTTTTGAAGGTTTATAGTTTTGTTCTTGGTTTTCTTTGATCTCGACGTTTGTGATGTTAAAGTTCATATTTTTATATTTGCTATAGCCTTCTAGTACCAAGTTGTGCAAAAGAAACCAGGCAAAAATGTTCAAAAGGGTAATTTTTAGGTGTTTTTAGGTGAAAAACCAATTTTTTCATTCTAGCGAGTTAGGCTACTGTTCGTTGATCTTCCTAGCGAGTTAGATCACTATACTGGCGAGTTGTCAGAATCGTACACTGTGTCAGAAAGTACCGTGTCAGCGAGTTGTTGTTTTGTGCAGGTAGCGAGTTACAGGTAGCGAGTTACAGGTAGCAAGTTACAGGTAGCGAGTTAGATACTAGCGAGTTACAAGTTTTTAAAGATATTTTTCTAGCAACTTATGAACAGGAACTCTGTCAATTTAATTTCTTGCCAGAGAGTTAAGCATAGCGAGTTATAGGTTTTTGAAGATCTTTTTCTAGCGACTTGTAAACAGGAACTCTATCAATTTAATTTCTTGCCAGCGAGTTATTGATTTTTTGGATTTTTAAACTAAATTCTTCAACGTGTAATCCTAACAAACCTTTACAACAATTCACCATTTCACACAATCAATCACCACTTTTAACATACAACCATTAATCATTGTTCGATCAACTTAATCATTTCACAATCAATTAAGATGGCTAATCTTTCGGAAGACATCCAATGTTCCGGTTCAGATACCTGACCACCTATGCTTGATAGGACTGACTTTGCATCATGAAAACAACGTATTCGACTATATTGTCGGGGTAAAGAGAATGGTGTGAACATTTTGAAGTTAATTGATGAAGGACCATTTCAGATGGGGACATTTCGGGAAACAGTAACTAAAGGGACTGAAGGTGCCCCACATCTAGGTCCAGAATGACCACGAGTCTATTCTGACTTGTCACCTGGAGATAAGGATAGGTACAATGCTGACATTCGGGCAACGAACATCCTACTTCAAGGGCTGCCAAAAGATATCTACTCTCTTATCAATCATTACACCGATGCAAAGGACATATGGGACAATGTGAAGATGCTCCTGGAAGGTTTAGAATTAACAAAAGAGGACCGTGAATCACAACTGTATGATGACTTTAAACACTTCTGTCAGAACAAAGGAGAAACCATTCACGACTACTATGTCCGGTTTGCCAAACTCATCAATGACATGCGGAACCTCAAGATGACCATGTCCAGAATGCAGTTGAACTCCAAGTTTATAAGCAACATGTTGCCTAAATGGGGTAGATTTGTAACAGTAGTGAAACTGAATAGAGGATTAAGGGACTCCAACTATGATCAGTTATATGCTTATCTAAAGCAACACGAGGCACAGGCCAATGAGAACAAAACGATGCTGGATCGATTCACTCAACACAATGTGGATCCACTTGCTTTGATGTCAAATGTCTCACACCAGCATCACTATTTACAATCATCTACAACTCAACCATCCACATATGTTCCACCACACTTTGCTGACAACACTCAACTTGATTTGGGACTCTCTCCAATAGACAACTTAATTGATAATTTAACCAACACACTTGCCCTACTCACCCAATCATACAAAACATACCTACCTCAAACAAACAATCAACTCAGAACTTCATCAAATACAAGGAACCAAGCTACAGTTCATGATGGGAGAGTTGTGGTTCAGAATGTTCAGGGTCGACAGAATAGAGGTCAGGGGAACAATGCACGGGGTAGAGGTGCAGCTGGTAACGGGGGAGCACAGAACAGAGTTGGGAATGCTAATCCAGGTTAAGCAAGGCAGATTAAGTGCTACAACTGCAACGGTATAGGCCACATAGCAAGGAACTGCTCTCAACCCAAGCGTCCATAGAACTTCGAATACTTCAAAGACAAGATTTAGCTTGAAGCCAAGCTCAGGATAAATGGGGTGGCATTGGATGAAGAGCAGTTATTGTTTATATTACAGGTGGTCAAAAGCAAAAAAAAAACAACACTATTGATGAAGTTTGTGGATTGCAACCTGTTCAGGAATTTAGCATACACTTCAATTGTGGACAACAGTGTTTCAAGCTATGACTGAGTGATGCTTTTTGATTCAGATGGTGATGATGGCATCCCACGCCACAGACATGTCATGGCTAATCTATCAATCCGCATATCCTTTTATGATGAAGCCGGTTCGTCTTATGATTCGCCACATTCTACTGAGAATACCCACCATGATCACATTTAGGATGTTGTTTTGTGAACAACATAAAGAACACGAGATGCATGATGAAGTACAACAAACTACGTGTTTAAAACTCCACATGCTAATTATACGAGTGACAGTAATATGATCCCGTATGAACAGTATGTAAAGGACAACGCAGTGCCAGTTGTACAAAGTAATGTATCTTCTATTCCAAATGATGCATACATGATGATATTTAATGATATGCATGCACCGCATGCCCAACCTGTCCCAGTCACAACACGGAACACAATAGTCAACAATTCATTAACTGCTGAACTTGCAACATATAAGGAACAAGTTAAACTGTATGAAAGACGGGTCAGGTTTAAATTAACGGAAAGAGAACAAAAGATTGATGAACAATTAAGAATAGTTATCACTGACCGTAATATTAAGGAAGAAACTTTGAAAAAGGAACTTCATTTTGTAAAAATGCAACTTGCTTCTACCATCAACCATAACAAGTCAATGGTAGAAGAAGTTACGTCTTTGAAAAAGGATTTTAAACAGAAAGAAAACAAATACCTTGAAGAATTTTTGGACATGAAAGCTTTAAAAGAAAAGGTCGAGGATAAATTATACAAACAAGACCAGTCTCTTCAAACAGTTCACATGTTGTGTAAACCAAAGCCCTATTATAATGAACAAAATAAGGTAGCTATTGGCTACAAGAACCCTTTATGCCTCACCCGTGTGAAGCAACTTCAGCCCGCTCTATATAATGGTTATGAAATTATCAAAAACAATCATGTTTCGGCTATAGTGCATAACACATAGGATACCCTAGAGATAGCTGAAATCACTAGGAGGAAAATGAATGACAAAATGAAAGACCCTGAGTGTGTGACTAATAAGGTTAAGATTGCACCACCTGATTACTCAAAAGAGAATTATTTAGTGACCTTCACACTACATAATCAATTGACCCCTGAGCAAATATTTTGGTCTCAAGATCTCATCAAGATGAAAGTAGAAGCTCTCAAAGAGCAGACCACAGCCTCAAGACCTATCAAAGTGTTGATGGTTTACCCGTCAAATACACCTGCAACGCTTGTCCCTAGGGTGCTTCCAACAAAGAGTCAAGTGAAAATTAATATTTTTACACTTATACAACTCTTTTTGGAATTTGAAAAAACTTATAAAAAGAGAATTACACCAACTAGGCTCACTGAA
>BQNB010034234.1:0-42225 GCA_026074375.1 Tanacetum coccineum
ACATTCTAGGAAGCTAGTGCTTCATGTTTGATTTAATTTCCAAGTCCTCCATGCATATGCTCATATTTTAAGTAATTCACGATTCACGTAAGTAACGAAACGAATAACGGTATCACCAAAAATTATGAAATTTTAAATATTGCCTTGAAATATAAAAACGTGGCTATTGCCAAAATACTACAATGTTAGGTATCCCGATTCACTCCCGGTGACGATTCTCAGATAAAAGCGGGAAAACTTCTCGGTTAAACGTAAAAGTTAAACGAAACTTTTAAAAATTCAAATTATCGATCGGTAATGGATAAAATATTAAACCAAAATTTGTGGGGTGTCAAATCTTTTCCCCGTTAAAAGAGCCTTGTCCTCAAGGCTTACAACGTAGCTTCTGCCACGGGTACAGAAATTGGGAAAAGACGAGGGTACTTCTTTTGCATTTAATCTTCACGCTCCCAGATGAACTCAGAACCTCTCCTAGAGTTCTAGCCTACTTTGACAATCGGAATACTGCTCTGCTTCAGACGCTTGACCTCACGGTCCATGATCTCGACTGGTTCTTCGATGAAGTAGAGTTTTTCATCGATTTGGATTTCATCCAACGGTATAGCAAGAGGTTCATCAGACATGCATTTCTTCAGATTCGAGACGTGAAACGTACTATGAACTTTACTCAACTGCTCTGGGAGTTCAAGTCGGTAGGCAACGGTTCCTACTTTGTCAATTATCTTAAAAGGTCCAATATAGCGAGGGTTCAGCTTTCCCCGTTTGCCAAAGCGTATCACTCCTTTCTAAGGCGATACCTTCAACATGACCTTATCTCCTATTTGAAACTCTAGGGGTTTCCATCTTACGTCGGCATAACTCTTATGACGATCACGGGCTGCTTGGATACAGCTCTTGATTTGAACGATCTTCTCAGTTGTCTCTTGGATGATCTCTGGGCCAGTGAGCTGTCTATCTCCCACTTTAGCCCAGCAGATAGGTGATCGACACTTGCGCCCATACAATGCCTCAAATGGAGCAGCCTTAATGCTGGTATGGTAGCTGTTGTTGTACGAAAATTCCACTAACGATAAATGTTTATCCCAAACTTTTCCAAAGTTGAGTACACAGGCACGTAACATGTCCTTCAACATTTGAATGGCTCTCTCACTCTGACCATCGGTCTGTGGATGGTATGTTGTACTCATATCCAATCGAGTACCTAATGCTTTATTAAAAGTCTTCTAAAAATGCGAAGTGAATTTCCCATCACGATCAGAGATGATCGAAACTGGCACTCTATGCCTTGAGACTACTTCCTTCAAGTACTGTCTCGTCAACTTCTCTAACATGTCATCTTCTCTCATCGGCAAGAAATGAGCAGACTTAGTGAGACGATCAATGATTACCCAAATCGTGTCTTGACCAGTTGTCGTCTTTGGTAATTTAGTCACAAAGTCCATCGTTATGTTCTCCCATTTCTATTGTGGTATTTTCGGTTGAACCAACAAACCAGACGGCGTCTAATATTCTACCTTAACCTTGGAACACGTTAAACACTTGCTGACATAGGTGGCAATTTCTGCTTTCATATTGGGCCACCAATACAGCTTCTTGGAATACTTTGACTTATGAGACTCATGCATAATCAAAGCTCTCAGGTCACCAAAACACGGAATCTAACTTTGATTGTTCAAACATAACGTTCTGTCAGCACGAGGTTCTAGCTTGTTAATCATGCCATGCAAATCTTCGTTGATGAAGTTCTCTTCTTTTCTGGCTTCCGATTGTGCACCCAAAATCTGCTTAGGAAGATTTAACCCAATAGTCATAACTAAGGCCCGAACTCGTAGCGGCTTACTTCTTTCCTTTCGACTCAGGGCATCAGCCACCACGTTCGCCTTTCCTGGGTGATATCGAATCTCACAGTCGTAGTCGCTCAACAACTCTAACCACCGTCGTTGTCTCATGTTCAACTCTTTCTGATCGAGAATGTGTTGCAAACTCTTGTGATCAGTGAACACGACGCACTTTGTACCGTACAGATAGTGTCTCCACATCTTCAAAGCAAACACTACTGCACCAAGCTCTAGGTCGTGTATGGTATAGTTCTTCTCGTGAACCTTGAGTTGGCGGGATGCGTAAGCTATGACCTTCTCCTTTTGCATTAAAACCGCGCCTAACCCTTTATGCGAAGCATCGCAGTATACCACGAAGTTCTCACTTCCCTCGGGTAAAGCCAAAATTGGCGCACTACACAATTTTTGTTTCAACAGCTGAAACGCAGCATCTGCCTTTACTCCCCAATCAAACTTTACGCTTTTCTGAGTCAACTTCATAGGCCTAGCGATTTTTGAGAAATCTTCGATAAATCGTCAGTAGTAACCGGCCAAACCTAAAAATTGACGAATCTCGGCTGGTGTCTTGGGTGACGCCCAATCCTTGATAGACTCAATCTTAGTGGGATCAACATGAATGCCTTCACTATCAATCACGTGACCAAGAAATTATACCTTTGACAGCCAAAATTCGCACTTCGAAAACTTGGCGTACAACTCCTCCTTTTTAAGTAACTTCAAAATTAACTTAAGGTGCCCTTCATGCTCCTTTCTGCTCTTGGAATAGATCAAAATATCATCGATGAACACGATCACGAATCTATCCAGATACGGTTTGCACACCCGATTCATCAAATCCATGAATACTGCCGGTGCGTTAGTCAACCCAAACGGCATTACTTGGAACTCGTAGTAACCATAGCGATTCCTAAATGCAGTCTTTGGAATGTATTCCTCATGAACTCTAAGTTGGTGATAACCAGATCTCAGGTCGATATTAGAGTAGACTCTCGACCCTTGGAGTTGATCAAACAAGTCGTTGATTCTCGGAAGTGGGTATTGGTTCTTCACAGTAAGTTTGTTTAGTTCACGGTAGTCGATACACATCCGAAAAGATCCATCTTTCTTTTTGACAAACAAAACCGGAGCTCCTCAGGGTGAGGAACTGGATCTTATAAATCCTTTGTCAGAAATTTCTTGAAACTGAGTGGATAACTCTTACATTTTGGCAGGTGCTAATCGATACGGGGCTCGTGCTACAGGTGCAACACCGGGGACTAAGTCGATTGAAATTCAACTTGTCAAGCAGGTGGTAGTCCAGGCAAGTATTCTGGAAAGACTTCTGGAAATTCCTGTACAATTGGCACATCCTCAAGCCGCTTCTCCTTTGACTTGTCCTCAGTTTTCTTGGATGTAACTTGCGCTAGATAAACTTGACATCCCTTATGTATATACTTCTGGGTCTTTGTACACGATATGATGTTCAGCTTCGACTTACTTTCGCTGTCACAATCGTCACCTTGGATTATCAACACATTATCTCCATAAGGGATACGGATGATGTAACACCCCCAAAATGGCTCGCAGCGGAATAAGGGTCCGGGGCATGTCACATCTTAGATCAATAACACAAGATATATATAGAACGACCATTAAAAGCCGTTTAAAACTGATACATTGGATTTAACAAACATTTGTTACAAAAAGCCCGAAGCTTAACTTCTTCATTGTCCACATTACAAAGATACTAGTTCATAATACATGATTCCCAAAATATAATGTAACCATATCTTTAAGCATGTCATCCCAAAATACAAAATCACCAATGTATCGCTTGCACCTTGTGCTTACTGACCTCCTGAAAAACATTGCTTTAAAATGTCAACAATAATGTTGGTGAATTCATAGGTTTGATAAATCATATAAAGTTGGACCACAAGATTTCCTAAGTGTATGATAATGCAACAGATGCAGAAATCATATAAATGTAATTACGTTGCTCTAAGCTCATGACACTGAAGCTCGACATAAATATATGGCAATATATAATTGCCCACATTGCCCGTATTGATGTTCTAACCCGCAACATCCCTAATCCGACATGGTATACGTTCGTTTGCCTAGTGATAGCTAATCACCCGAACGGGGTTGTCAAACCCAATAGATCTATTCATAACACTCGCGCTCACAGTCCAGTAATTGACAGTTCATGATAATGGGCTCAGATTGGGTTATCGCTACTTAGGCAACACGTAATCATAATATAAAAGTATCCACTTGTGTCCAGTTATAAAACAATGCATGTTTTCCACCCCAAAACTTATAAAACAAAACCATGTAAAATGTGGGGCTATGAACTCACCTTGAGTTACTGATAATCCAAATATCACAGATAGCGCGTCACGCAAATGATCGAATGCAACCTAAATTAACATAGGTCGTATAAGCACTAATCGCTTTGATTAACTAACATCATATACAAGTCTTTGTTAGTTACATCATACTATCGTTTGGGCTATCATAATTTAAGAGGTCATGTAGTGACGTATGAGGAGCTAGGACACTTTAAATCGTAAATCCAACAACTCGTCGATACGCCACCCCGAAGAGGCCTCATTATGAAACTCCCTAGTAATATAGTACTTTGATAACCACATATAATTCTATATAGCTTCATCACCGTCCATTTGAAATTTAGAAATCGTTGTTATAAAGTGAAAACGTTTATAATTATCGTTTTAGTAAAACTAGCATAACTTTCCCGTTTTAAACCCGTTTCTCGCGTTTCTTATGTACACGCTTTCGTATTAAGACGAGTGATCAAAATATTACGTTTTTAAATTTTCAACATTCTATGGTGAATAGTGTTTTTACTGTTCATAACAGCTATAAACCTATTTTTGTGTTTTAATTAGCGTAAACTCGTAAATGTAATAACTTATCCGTTTTAATCCCGATTTTAGCGATTCCTTCGAGTATGTCTTTGTTATTGAAAGATATATCATATTTTATAAAGTTGGGTCTGCTGATGAATAGTAACTTTTACTGTTCATAGTTTATAAAATTACTTTTATAAACTCGAATTATCGTAAACGTCGTATTTTATTCGTTTTAGCTTCGTTTTTAGTAATTCTTTCGAGCACGTTCTCGTAATTGAAATTTCTATTTATTTATGAAGTTTACAAAAATTAATGTTTCTGTCATGAACAGTAACTTTTTATAAAAAATAGTTTTATAAAAATATTTTTATACATTTTAAGTATATAAACTTGCGAAATTCATAACTTCTTCGTTTTTAATCAAAAAATTACGTTTCTTATTGTTTTGGAATCCTAAAATTATGTATAATTTGTTAAAAATACCAAACTTTCTGTTTTTATATAATTTTAATAAAAGTTATTTTATAAACCCGTTTAATTAACGTATAACTCGTAATTAGCGTATCTTTTTCGTTATTAATTCATTTTTAGAGTTTCTTATCATTTTGGAATCGTCATGAGGCATAGTATTTTATAAAAAATGATAACCCTACTGTTTGGATTTCGAATCCAAACAGCCTCTTTCTTATCTTGTATATAGTTAATTATATACTTGTGTTTTATATACTTTTATAACAACCCAAGAATTGTCATCAAATGCAAAATCTATTTTACTATTATCACAATTGTACAGGGAAATTTTTCGCTTTATTACATTACTTATATATCTCAGTATGTCATGTAACTTGCATAACTAAAGTAGACGAGCTCACACAACCTATCTATGGCAATCTTGTCTTCATATATGTCAAGCAAATATCATAACATGTCAAGTCAATATCATCATATCCCTTTTACAAGGTACATTATTCCTATAATGTACTATTCGCAACGTTATATCTAAACGGGCTTTAAACCGTTATCGTATATCTCTAAACCCTAATTTCATGAAGGGTTAACATCTAAAGTAAATGCACAAGCTACTAAAGCATATGTACAAGTAATATGATATCTCATATGAATATACATTCTAAGGTACAAGTCCTTAAAAGCTCAATATACAAGTCATTAAGCATGATCTCTAAAATAGCCGTTTTACCTCCGTTTTCATTCTAATTTCTTCACCATCACTTTTGTACAAGCTACTACACTCAATATACAATATATAAACCCTAAATATTCTATTCATAAGCTTTCATACATCTTTTTACACTCAAAACCCTAATTCAAAACCCTAAACCCTAAAACCAAGCTAGTTTCTAAACCATGACTCGTTTCTTCATTTTTATCCATTGTAAACTTAAACCAATACTTGAATAAGTTATAATAACATAAATTACAATATTCTCAATCATAATCCATTATCATTTCATCATTCTACTTCAGTTATACAAGAAACGAATCCAGAAAACCCTAATTGTGCCCTAAATGTAACTTTGACCCGTTTTCTCATTTCTAACCACGTTATTCTCAAGTAAGCAACCAAGAGTCATTTTAAACCCATAAAAAGATTTTACAAACCTTAATCCATCATTAACCATCCTTGCTTCAACAATGTACGAGAATTACAAAGCTAGAAAACCCTAAAAGCCTTATATGAACCCTAAATTCCAAGCTACGGCTTATTCTTCCAATTTCAACCCATTTTAACTAAAACCAATGATCAAACTTCATTAATAATACTTTATTTAAGCTCTAGGATCTGTAATCCATCATTCCTAATCCAAAGTATACAAAATATAAACCAAGAAAGTCAAGAAAACCCTAAACGAGTCCTATTTGAACCCGTGACCTCGTTTCTTCAATTCTAATCCGTTTTAACCCAAAACAATTGCTAATCTTTACTAATTACTTTAATACCAGACCTTAACAACCTATTTCATCTATCCTTAATCATTTATAACACAATGTACCTTGTTAAAACTCTTGAATCCCTAATCAAACCCAAAAACAGCCCGCACCCCTTTTTGCTCAATTTTGAACCAATTCAAACCATTCCAAGTGCAAATAACTTATGTGAACCTCTTCTAGAATCCTTTAAGCAGCTTACCCACCTTCTTTAACAATCCCATGGTCAAAATTGAAGCCACATCTCTCTTTTTGTGCTTATGGAAGCCGCGGCATACACATGGTGTTCCCACCATGTTCTTGCTAGTTTCTAGCCTATCCAACACATCCTCTAGCCCCTCCTCATCACCCTCTAGACCTCCCATGTGTCCTAATCAGATTATAAGCTTTGCTTACTCACCACTCTTGAAAATGGGTATAAATAGGGCCCTAACTCCTTCATTCCAATTTGCACCACATCTCTTCTTTCTCAAACCCATAAGGCAGCAATCATTTGCTCCCTTATGATCCTAGGATCATTAAAGAAGTTCAAGAAGTGAAGCCCTGAAGTATTGAAGCCCCGGAGTAAAGATACAAGGCGTACGAGTGGAAATACTACCCGAAACGACCCGTTTCCACCATTTTTGATCCTTGAAGCTCAAACCCAGGTTTTGAATGTTCTACTTCTGCTACTACACCCTTATAATGTTCATATGATCCTAAATATACTCTTGTTAAAGTTTCATAACTCAATTCATGCTCATTTTCCGTTTTGATCCAAAACCGTACACCCGAAACCCTAATTTCGCGTTTTTCTTAAAACTAAATGTTATAATGGTTAAATATTGTTATAATCTATCCTAGAATGCTTAACTAATGTTAAAATAACTACTTTATTGATTAATGAAGGAATTTGAACTTAAAACCCACGCGTTTACGTTTTGAAACCCTAATTCGACCCGTTTTGCTTCCTAGCTTAACGAATCGTTATTTTAAACTTGTGTTGCGTTAAAACTTCATATTTTAGTTTATTATAACTTATAAATGTCTAATGAAATGTTAAAATAAGCTTGCATGGCAATTTGGACATGTTTTGTAATTATAATCCATGCAAGGGGTATATATCGTAACTTTCAGAAACTTATAACTAAAGGGGCTGAATATGTCATTTTATCAAAGTTATAACTATAGGGGTCTATTATGTCACTTTTCAAACTCCAAGGTTTACTTGGTATATCTTTCAAAGTTGAAGGACCAAAGTCGTAAAAATGCAAACTCCAAGGATCTACTTGTAATTTTCCAAACCCCAGGGTCTAAAATGTAACATTTTGAAAAAGTGTAAAATCATATTTAAAACCTTACCAGACATAACTTTAATTAATGCTTCTCGTGCTTAACATTTCCAGATATTGATTAAAACGCTTAAAACCGATTATATCATATCACAATACTAGGGAGCTTCATATTAAGAGGTTTCATCTTGGTATTACGTTCTGACTGAGTTGTTGGGTTTACGATTTAAAGTGCCCTAGCTCCTCAAACGTTTACTGAATGACTTCTGAATTGTGATGGCCCGAACGGTGATACAATAATTCCAAACTCTTCAATCAAACTCATAACTCTTAAACCAAAGTTCTAAAGTACAATCTTCCTAAGACTTGACATATTCTACTCAGGTTGTGTGACGTGGCTGTTTACTATTATTTTACTATATCAACATTTCCCGGTTAAGATTGTGATAAGGTCGTCAGCTTTCATTCTGAAATATTTATTGCATCTACATATCAGGTGAAGTTCATAACCTCGCCTTTACTTATTTACATGTTTTATAAACCCGCGAGGGGGATACATGCTTGTTACAAACTCTTTTACATACTCGTTTATCTTATAACAATGTGATTACTTTTCAAAGACTTAATGAGTTCATAACCTCACATTTCAATCTTTTAAATACTTTATAAACCTGTAATACCTGCTATAAACCATGAATACAAGTGTTTTCTAAACTATATGCTATCCTGATATATTATTGCCTAAGTACATGAAAGTATCTATTTGGGTAATATCTCCTCGGGATTGACGAATCCTGTTTGTGTTTAGGGATAGGTAACCAAACACACTATATTAATTTCATAGGTTTATGGCAATTTACCTACACAGAGGCCATTATCTCTTATTTATATATCACTCCCTGGTTAAGATTGTGATAAGGTCGTCAGCTTTCATTTTAGAATATTTATTACATCTACCTATCAGGTGAAGTTCATAACCTCGCCTTTACTTATTTACATGTTTTATAAACCCGCGAGGGGGATACATGCTTGTTACAAACTCTTTTATATACTTGTTTATCTTATAACAATGTGATTACTTTTCAAAGACTTAATGAGTTCATAACCTCACATACTTTATAAACCCGTGATACCTGCTATAAACCATGAATGCAAGTATTTTCTAAATTATATGCTATCCTAATATATTATTGCCTAATTGAATGAAAATATCTGTTTGGGTAGTATCTCCCAATATCTCTTCAATGTCTCCTTGGGTAGTATCTCCCAATATCGCTTCAATATCTCTTTGGGTAGTATCTCCCAATATCTCTTCAATATCTCTTTGGGTAGTATCTCCTAATATCTCTTCAATATCTCTTTGGGTAGTATCTCCTAATATCTCTTTAATAGCTCTTTGGATAGTATCTCCCAATATCTCTTTATTCCGCTGCTATATTGTAAAAATGGGGGTGTTACAGATTGGTATCAGCGCCATGGTTATAGAGAACAAGGTCAAAACCTTAACTATAACCACATTTCATTTTTCAGCCATCAAAGTCCTCCGTGCCACTACATTCCGGAACAAGTATGTAAATATACATATCTATTATACTATTACATAAATAACTTATGTTATTTACAACTAGGTTGTTAATAGAACGATGTCTTCTCCCAACCACTTTACTTCTGATATTGAGGATGCTTTTTCCTCTATAAATATTCTTAACTATACTTCGGTCTCATCGGATTATTTCCCAGCTTCAGCAGGAAGCAGTTCTTTTAACTCTTCAAGAAACTCTACAGATAATATAATCCCACCAGTATTCTCATCTTTCTACAATAATACTTATTTGAAGGACGTACAAGCATTTCATGCTAAGGAATTACCTATTTCATCACCAGATCCTATTACTCCACCAGCTATTTTGACTCTATCTCCGATATTACCACCATCACTACTATTTAATCCTCGATATTTCTTTATTTCTGAAGAACTATTACTACCTCGGAAGCAAATCCATTCTCCATATTCTTCCTCAACTACGTTATTTAATTCATCTCGGAATCAAACTTGTAATTTGGTATCACCGTCTTCCTTAGTTTATACTTCTATCCCTCCTCAAGTATTTGAAATAGGAAAATGTTCAGATAAGATGTATCTGAAACATCATGAGAAACAAGTCGAAGATATCTTGAATTATTTAGATGAACTCTATCTTCACCGCATTGAGAGAATGGAAGAAGGACGTATAAATGGTAACGAACTGAAGACTGAACTCAAGGAAATCCGTATTCAGATTGTCAAACTTCAAAAGAAGCGGTTAGGGCAAAAGGATAAGATTGCCTTTGCTCACTACAGAATTTCCAATCTTGAACGAATCATTGAGAAAATCCAAGCTCGTCACCAAACAAATCAGGAAGATCTTTAGGATGTCATCTACCAGCTCAAAATCATCAAACTCTTAAACTAGTTATAGCTTTATCCTAAGCCACGGGATGTGTGGTATAAATAAAAACGCTTGTCAAATCTTGACTATGTACAGTGAAAAGGCAAGTTATTTATAAAGGCAATCCCGTTTCATACCTTATTTTTCCAACTTATCTCTCTTTCATCATCATTTCCACCATTTTCGTCATTATTTCCGTCTTTATCATAACCTCTAAGTGCTTAAAAATTCAAAAATAAGCATTTTCCTTTAAGCATTTTAAGCATCACATTCTCTTTTATTACTTTTCAAAACTTATGATATCATTCTTACTACGTATCATCTTTTGTTGATAGAATGCCTCCCAAAAGGACGTCAACATCTGAAACACCAGTCATAACTTTGGATGCCATCCGGCAACTGATTAATGATGGCATCTCCTCAGCTCTGAAAGCACAAGCTGCTGCCATGGCAAATTCCGACAATTCCAATAGGAACACTGAACCCAGAGAAATTCCTGTAGCAAAAAGAGGAAACTACAAAGTCATAAATGTCAAACCTTTCTACTTCAATGGCACAGAAGGAGCTGTTGACCTCATTCGTTGGTTTGAACGTACTGAGTCAGTGTTTTCTCGTAGCAAGTGTGCCGAGGAAGACAGAGTGACATTTGCTACTGGTACTTTAACTGATGATGCCTTGTCCTGGTGGAATGCACATGCCCAGCCTATGGGAATAGAGCAAGCTAATCAAATCACCTGGACTGAGTTAAAAAGGCTTCTGACAAACAAGTACTGTCCTCGAACTGAGATCAAGAAAAGAAGATGAATTTATGGTCTTAACTGTAATGGAAGTGATTCAAGAATTATATTAGAAGATTCCCAAGGAATTACCAATTATATGTCCAAACATGGTACGAATTCTGAGAAACTTTATGGAAGCTTTATCGGGGACGACTCGTAAAAATTGAAGGAAACTAATGCCTCATAGCATTCAACTTGGAGGAAAGCATAACTATCCAGAGGTTAATGGATCAAATAATAAAGCGTGATTCCGTGCAAGAAACCAATGATCACAAACGAAAGCTTGAGGATAAAGGGAACATCTCACAACAAATCTATCAGATATCTACAACAATAACAACCGTAATGATGATTACCACCGACAGCAGAATAGAAGACAAGAAACCTTCAAGATTTATACTGCCACCAACGGATATACCAGAAACCGTCCTTTGTGTGAAAGATGCACCCTACATCACATAGGTCCTTGCACTGTCAAGTGTCGAACTTGCAACAAGATAGGTCATCTGACCAAGAACTGCAGAAGACCGGCTACTGGAAACAACCAACAAACAATATCCGTAACCTGTAATGCCTGTGGAAAGAAAGGACATTATGCGAATCAGTGCTCAAAAGCAAACAACAGGGCCACATGAAAACATACTTATGGATAAGTTTAATTTTGTTCACTTTAGGATTTCTACCCTAGAAACAACTCTCGAGGATATTCAACTCTCATCAGAATCTTCTTCAATCTAAAAACCCCAATCATCAATCCTCGTCGTCTGTTACTTTTATTCTACTACAAGATACTTTAGGCATAGAGTATCATCTTTTTCATATGTAAAGTTGTATGTAAGATATCCTTGAAATAATAAGTGATATTCGTACATCTTGTTATCTGGTGGTATCAAAACTCGTCAATTCTATCATGTTCAACTCTGAATACTCTCCTTATACCTTTGCAACATAAATTATCATCCTCGATTATATGGGCGTTAGTACAATCAACATCTCAATATTATCTAACAATTCATTTTCTACACATTACCATATTGTGTTTTTATGCTTAGGTAAGACGATTTATGATCATCTTATTGAAATGAATTAGGTCACTTCTTCATTTGAATAAGGAAATTATAAATCTCTGAACTATGAATTTATAAATTCTCAGTTGGACGCTTCTTTTTGCAAGTGACAAATTATAAATAAGTAGGCTTAAGTATATAACATACGTACAAACAAGTTTCTTTCAATCCGTTTGTACAAACAATTCCTTAATCATTATCATTATTACCTTCATTATCATTATTACCTTCATCATCTGTTCATTTAAAAATCTGTATCTCATGTAATTAGCAACTCTCTTACAAATTCATAATCATTCCTTGACATCACTTATTCCATGATCTCCATATTCTAAAATCGTACTATTATCTTCTTCTAAACCTAATAAAAAGGAATCTACAAGAATCTATACAATGTCAAATGATTTCAATACCACTAGTATGAAGATTTTGACAAACGACTTGTGATGCATCTTATTCGATGTTGAATTTTAAAGGTGAATGAATAAACGATTCTTTACGATCTATTGTTTAGCACAGAGAAGCTGGTAGGCCATAACCCACAGGTTTCATAAATCAAAGTATTTCATCAACCAGGTTCCTATCGATTCTGTTGAAATTCTATTGGTTGTCATCAAGAGGTGTATCTTGAAAATAAGTAGGACGTGTGAAGGAGGTAATTATACTATTGGTGGCACATAATTATAAATGCACCACACACGTGAATTTGTGACTTGATTATCTAAAATATATACCCGGTACCATATTTCTAAAACGAAGACCACTATAAATCATTAAATTCGGGTTGAGATATTCTATAAGGGGTGGAGACTATTCACAACCAAGCGATTTTTCATCATCTATTTTACTATGATTCACAATTGTCGGGGAAACTTTTTCGCTTTATTACAGTTCTTGCATTTGTCAATATCTCAGTATGTCATGTAACTTGCATAACTAAAGTAGACGAAGCTCACGCAACCTATCTATGGCCATTCTGTCTTCATATATGTCAAGAAAACATCACAATATGTCAATTCTATTATCATCTTTATATCTTATTATAAAGTTCATTATTCTATTATGTACCATTTGCAACGTTTATATTCAAAACCGGGCTTTAAACCGTTATCGTATGCCTCTAAACCCTAATTCCATGAAGGGTTAATATCTAAAGTGAATATATAAGATACTAAAGCATATGTACAAGCAATATAACATCTCATTTGAAAAATAAATTCTCTTCAAGTCAAAGTCACGCCTTTTAAAAGCTCAATGTACAAGTCATTAAGCATGATCTCCAAAATAGCCGTTTTACCTCCGTTTTCATTCCAATTTCTTCACCACCACTTATGTACAAGCTACTACACTCAATATACAATGTGTAAACCCTAATTATTCTATTCATAAACTTTCATACATCTTTTTGCACTCAAAACCCTAATTCAAAAGTCAGAAACCCTAACCCGAGCTAAATACTACACAATGACCCGTTTCTTTATTATAATCCATTTTAAACCCAAACCAACACTCAAATAAGTTGTAAAAACTTATTTTACAATCATATCAATCCTATTCAATCATTATTTCATCATTACTTCATCATTTTACTTCACTTGTACGTAAAACATATCCTAGAAACCCTAAATGTACCTAATTGGTTCATTTAACCCGTTTCTCCGTTTTAACCATTTAACTCAAATAACACCTAGGGCCATTGTAAAGTCATAACTGAGTTTACAATCATTATCGATCATTAAACTTGGCAATGGTACAAGAAATCAAAGCTAGAAAACCTTAACGAATCAGAAAACCCTATTATGCCCTAATTATCATTTTGACCCGTTTATTTTTTTCTACCCATTTTAACTTAAACCAACCTAATAAATTATATTATATATCCTTATATACTACGCTAGGATCAATTTATCTATCAATCTTGACCCAATGTTCAAGAAATATAAACCTAGAAGGTCAAGAAACCTAACGAGCCCTATTTAGAACCCGTGACCTCGTTTCTTTCACTTCTAAACCATTTTAACCCAAACCAATTGTAATATTTGCTAATTACTTTAATACAGACCTTAACAACCTATTTCATCTATCCTTAATCATTATAAACACAATGTACCTTGGAAAGACTCTTGAAAACCATGCCGAGCCCAAAACAGACCCGCGGCTAACTTGACCCATTTTGACCCATTTAAGACCCATCCATGTGCAAGATACTTACATGAACTCCTTCTAGAAACCCTTAAGCAGCTTACCCACCTCCTTATACCTTTCCTTGTGTGAAAATTTCAATCCACATGGTCTCTTTTAAACCTCAACAGGCTGCTTCATTAAAGTGGTGTCCACACCATCATTCTAGCTTCCTAGCCTTCACAACTCATTCTATAGCTTCAACACATCTTACACTAGGCCTCCTATGTGTCACACATCAGATCTTATGAGTTACTTAACCTCTTTAGGTCCCAATCTAGTACTAATAGGGGACCTTTTGTCTTCTTCTAATTTGCACCCAACTTCCTCTCTATAACCCTTATAGGCAGCATCCTTTGGCTCCCTTATGATCCTAGGAGCATTAAATAAGAAAAAACAACACAAAAATTCAAGAAAGGAATCCCTAAAGATTTGAAGCCCCGGGAATAAGATACAAGGCGTACGAGTGGAAATACTGCCCGAAACGACCCATTTCCATCATTTTTGATCATTGAAGCTCAAACCCAGGTTCTGGATGTTCTACTTCTGCTCCTACACGTTTATAATGTTCATATGATCCTAAATATACTCTTGTTAAAGTTTCATAACCCAATTCATGCTCATTTTCCATTTTGATCCAAAACCGTACACCCGAAACCCTAATTTCATGTTTTTCTTAAAACTAAATGTTATAATGGTTAAATATTGTTATAATCTATCCTAGCATGCTTAAATAATGTTAAAATAACCACTTTATTGATTAATGAAGGAATTTGAACTTAAAACCCGCGCGTTTACGTTTTGAAACCCTAATTTAACCCGTTTTGCTTCCTAGCTTAACGAATCGTTATTTTAAACTTATGTTGCGTTAAAACTCCATATTTTAGTTTATTATAACTTATAAATGTCTATTGTAATGTTAAACTAAGCTTGCATGGCAATTTGGACATGTTTTGTAATTATAATCCATGCAAGGGGTATATATCGTAACTTTCGGAAACTTATAACTAAAAGGACTAAAAGTGTCATTTTATCAAAGTTATAACTCCAGGGATCTATTATGTCACTTTTCAAAGTCCAAGGTTTACTTGGTATATCTTTCAAAGTTGAGGGACCAAAGTCGTAAAAGTGCAAACTCCAAGGGCCTAATTGCAATTTTCCAAACCCCAAGGTCTAAAATGTAACATTTTGAAAAAGTGTAAAATCATATTTAAAACCTTACCAGACATAACTTTAATTAACGCTTCTCGTGCTTAACATTTCCAGATATTGATTAAAACGCTTAAAACCGATTATATCATATCACAATACTAGGGAGCTTCATATTAAGGAGTTTCATCTTGGTATTACGTTCTGACTGAGTTGTTGGGTTTACGATTTAAAGTGCCCTAGCTCCTCAAACGTTTACTGAATGACTTCTGAATTATGATGGCCCGAACGGTGATACAATAATTCCAAACTCTTCAATCAAACTCATAACTCTTAAAACTAAAGTTCTAGAGTACAATCTTCCTAAGACTCAACATATTTACTCAGGTTGCGTGACGTGGCTGTTTACTATCATTTTACTATATCAACCTTCCCGGTTAAGATTGTGATAAGGTCGTCAGCTTTCATTTTGGAATATTTATTACATCTACATATCAGGTGAAGTTCATAACCTCGCCTTTACTTATTTTACATGTTTTATAAACCCGCGAGGGGGATAAAAAATGCTTGTTTCAAATCGTACTCATTTCACATACTCGTTTATCTTATAACAATGTGATTACTTTCCAAAGACTTATACATGCTTAAACCATGAATACAAGTGTCTTTACAAGTTATATGCTAATCTGATATACCATTATCACTAATGTCTAAGTTACTTTATGCCAAAAGTCTCTCATTATCATGGACCATTAATCACTTTCGGGTGAACGCGAATATTGTGGATAGATCTATCGGGATTGACGAATCCTGTTTGTGTTAGCCGGATAGGTAACCAAACACACTATATTTGAATTTCATAGGTATATGGCAATTACCTACATCGAGGGCCATTATCTCTATATATATATCACATCATTTTGGGTATATATATTCACTAGTTCAGTGTGTGTGCCATGAGCTTAGATAGAAAAGACCAGACTATATTTTTTTTTTTTCTACTACAAGAATGAAACAAACAGACAAACAAGATTCTTATTACTATGATAATTGCATTCATAGCAAATTATTACAAATAACGAGTATATTAATAACTTGACCCAAGATCATAACATATAACATTTTCATTAATATATTGTGTTTGTACATTTATTACCTATGACTTGTATTCAATGTTTATCATACCTATGAATTCACTCAACCCTGGTGTTGACTTGTTAGCAAGTTTATCTCAGGTTATTTGAGCATATACAATCACGGAAGTGGCATGGAATCGAAGTTGGATTAAAATTGTTATCATTCACATTGTATGTACTAGATTTTGGGACCTGCCTTTGTAAAACTTGATTTAGAAATGTATGATAACGATTCTTTTGAACCAAACTTCTATTTTGGGGTTGTTTTCTATGATTATGATTGTTGTTTCAATGAAGTTAATACCCCAGATTTTCTTTACGTGCTATTATTTGTAAAATCGGTGGTGTTACAGTTGTTATCAGCCGCCATGGTTCATTAGAGAACAGGTCAAGAACCTGTAACTATAACCAATTTCTTTTTTAGCCATCAAGGTCTTCGTGCCCAATACATTCCGAAACAAGTATGTAAATATACATATCTATTATACTATTACATAAATAACTTATGTTATTTACAACTAGGTTGTTAATAGAACGATGCACTTCTCACATAACCGCTCTACCTTCATGATATTGAGGATACTTTTTCCTCTGAATATTCTTTAACTATACTTAGGTCTAATAGGAATTATTTCCAGCTTCATTGGATATGCAGATCTTTTTAACTCTTCAAAATCTCTACAGATAATATATCTCATCGTATTCTCTCCTTTCTTACTATAATCTTGTTTGAAGGACGTACAAGCCAATTTATGCTAAGGAATTTACCTATTTCATCACCAGTCCTAGTACTACCACCTGATTATTTTGACTTTAATCTCCAATATTACCACCATCACTACTATTTAATCCTTGATATTTCTTTATTCCTGAAGAACTATTACCACCTAAGAAGCGAATCCATTCCCCATCTTCTTCCTCAACTACGTTATTTAATTCATCTCGAAACAACTGCAATTTGGTATAACGACTTTCCTATCTTTATACTCTCTATCCTCCTCAGTATTGAATAGGAAAATATTCAGATAAGATGTATCTGAAACATCATGAGAAACAAGTCGAAGATATCTTGAATTATTTAGATGAACTCTATCTTTACCACATCGAGAAAATGGAATAAGGACGTATAAATGGTAACGAATTGAAGACTGAACTCAAGGAAATCCGTACTCAGATTATCAAACACCAAAAGAAATGGTTAGGGCAAAAGGATAATATTACCTTTGCTCACTATATAATTTCCGATCATGAACAAATCATTAGAAAATCCAAGTCGTCACAAACACAATCAGATAGATATTTAGGATGTCATTACCAACTCAGAATCAACAAAATCTTAGACTAGTTATAGCTTTATCTAAGCAATGGATGTGTGGTAATAAATAAAATGCTGTCACCATCTATGACTATGTACAGTGAAAAGGCAAAGTTATTTATAAGGCAATCCCGTTTTCATCATATTGGTTTCCAAACTATCTCTCTTTCATCATCATTTCTACCATTTCACGTCATTATTCTCAATCATTATCCTAACCTCTATAGTGCTTAAAATTTCAAAAATAAGCATTTTCCTTTATGCATTTTAGCATTCTCATCTTTTATTACTTTTCAAACTTATGATATCATTCTTACTACGTATAATCTTTATCTTTTGTTGATAGAATGCCTCCCAAAAGGACGTCAACATCTGTGAAACCACCTGTTCATAACTTTAGATGCTCTTCCCAAAACATGATTAATGATGGCATCTCCTTAGCTCTGAAAGCACAAGCTGCTGCCATGGCAACTTCTGGACAATTCCAATATGATCACAATGACCCAGAGAAATTCTGTTAGCAAAAGAGGAAACTACACCGAATTATAAATTGTCAACCTTTCTACTTCAATGGCACAGAAGGAGCTGTTGATCTCATTCGTTGGTTTGAACGTACTGAGTCAGTGTTTTCTCATAGCAAGTGTGCCGAGGAAGACAGAGTGACTTTTGCTACTGGTACTTTAATTGATGATGCATTGTCTTGGTGGAATGCACATGCCCAGCGACTTTAGGAATAGCAGGAAAGACTTATATAATTCCTCTGGGAATGAGATAAAAAGGCTTCTTGAAAAACAAGTATTGTCCCTCGAACTAGATCAAGAAAATGGAAGCATTGAAATTTTATGGGGGCTCTAACTATAAATGGGAGTTGATCTCAAGACTTATATTAGAAGATTCAAGAATTAACAATCTTATGTCCAAACATGGCTGCGAAATCGAGAAACTATATGGCAGCTTTCATCGGGGGACTACGGCAAAGCATGAAGGAAACGTCTACTGCCGAGCCTAAAACTTCTGGAGGAAGCATCAAACATATCCCAGAGGTTAATGGATCAGATAATAAAGCGTAATTCTGTACAAGAAACCAAGGATCGCAAACGAAAACTTGAGAATAAAGGGAACATCGTCAACAACAATAACTATCAGAATAACTACAACAATAACAACCATAATGATGATTACTACCGACAGCAGAATAGAAGACAAGAAACCTTCAAGATAGATAACTAGCCACCATAAAACGGATATACTGGAAACGTCCTTTGTGTGAAAGATGCACCCTAATTCATAGGTCCATGTACAAAATAATACCAAAAATAATATAAAAAAAATAAAAATAAAATCAAATAAATAAACTATACAAAATTAAAAATATAAACAAAAAAAAACAAAATTAAAAAATAATTAATACTACAAAAACATAAAAAAAAACAAAAATTAATAAAATAATGTCAAAGTGCCGGGACTTGCAACAGAGTAGGTCATCTGACCAAGAACTGCAAAAACAAAAGATCAACCACTAGAACTAATCTACTAACGGTATCATATCTTGTAATGCCTGTGGAAAGTAAAGGAAATTATGCGAAATCGGTGCTCAAAAAGCCAAACAACAGGGCCACAGGAAAACATACTTAGGGATGAGTTTAATTTTGTTCACTTTAGGATTTCTACCCTAGAAACAACTCACGAGGATATTCAACTCTCATCAGAATCTTCTTCAATCTAAAACCCCATCATCAAGAAACATTCCCTCGTCGTCTGTACTTTTATCCTACTACCAGTTACGTAGCATAAGTATCAACTCTTTTGTTGTTTTCATATGTAAGTTATACAGAATAATAAAGTGATAAATTCTGTTACATTTGTTAATCTGGTGGTATCAAACTCGTCAATTCTATACAGTTCAACTCTCTGAATACTCTCCTCATACCTTTGAACATAATTATTCTTCCTCGGATTATAAGGGTGTCAAGGACAATCATACATCTCAATTTTATCTAACAATTCATGATCATATCATTTTCTAACATTACCTATCATGTTTTTATTCTTAGGTAGACATTATGATCATCTTATTGAAATGAATTGAATACTTCTTCCATTTGAATAAGGAAATTATAAACTCTTCGGAACTTTGTATTTATAAGTTCTCAGGTTACAAGGATTTGAACCGCTTCTTTTTGTAAGTGAATATTATAAATAAGTAGGCTTAAGTATATACATACGTACAACAAGTTCTTTCAATCCGTTTGTATCAAACAATCCCTAATCATTATAATTATTACTTCATTACCTTCCATCATCTGTCATTTCAAAATCTGTGTCTCACGTGTTTAGCAACTCTCTTACACAATTCAAATCATTAATGACATTACTCATTCATGATCTCTGTATTCTAAAAAATTCTCTGTTATAATCATGAACCTAATAACAAGGAAACACTCAGTTTATACTCATAACACACCAATGTCAAATGTTTCAATAACACTAGGTATGAAATTTTGACAAAGCACTTATGATAGATTCTTATTCAATGGTTGACTTTCTTCTTCGTTAATGAATAAACGATTTCTTTACGATTCACAGTTGCGCGCAGAAGCATGGTAGGCCATTAACCCAAAGGTTTTTGTAAATCAAGTATTTCATAACCTAGTTCTATCAGGAATCTAAAGAAATTCTTATTAGCTGTGATCTAGAGGTGTAATCTTGGAAATTAAATATATGTTGAAAGGAGGTAATTTTTAAACTTATGGTGAACAACATAATTATAAATGCGCATCACACACTGTGAATTTGTGACCTTGATTAAAACTAATCATACCCAGTACCTATTTCTAACTATACCACTATAAACATTCAATTAATTGCTTAGGACGAGGATTTCTTATGGGGTGGTGACTATAACAACCCAAGAATTTCATCAAATGCAAAACCTATTTTACTATTATCACAATTATACGAGGAAATTTTTTGCTTTATTACATTATTATATATCTCAGTATGTCAAAACTAAGTAGACGAGTCTCACCGCAACCTATCTTTGGACAATCTATCTTCTTTATATGTCAAGCATTCATCTATATATATCAATTCAATATCATAATATCATTTTTACTAAGTACATTAATTCTATACTGTACCATTCGCAAATGTTATATCAAACTGGCATTTAAACAATTTATCGTATGCCTCGTAAAACCCTAATTTCATGAAGGGTAACTTCTAAGTGAATGCACAAGCTACTAAAAGCATATGTACAAGGAATATGATATCTCATATGAATATACATTCTAAGGTATAAGTGCTTAAAAGCTCAATATACAAGTCATTAAGCATGATCTCTAAAATAGCCGTTTTACCTCCGTTTTCATTCTAATTTCTTCACAACCACTTAAGCAAGTTACTACACTGATTTTATAATATATAAACCCTAAATATTCCATTCATAAGCTTTCATACATCTTTTTGCACTCAAAACCCTAATTCAAAAGTCAGAAACCCTAACCCGAGCTAAATACTACACAATGACCCGTTTCTTCATTTTAATCCATTTTAAACCTTAACCAACACTCAAATAAGTTGTAATAACTTATTTTACAATCATATCAATCCTATTCAATCGTTATTTCATCATTACTTCATCATTTTACTTCACTTGTATGTAAAACATATCCTAGAAACCCTAAATGTACCTAATTGGTTCATTTAACCCGTTTACTCGTTTTAAACCATTCTAATCCCAAATAACCAACCAAGGGCCATTGTAAACTCATAAAATAAGTTTACAAATCATTATATATCATTAACTTGGTAATGTGCAAGAAATCAAATCCTAGAAAACCTTAACGAATCCAGAAAACCCTAATTATGCCCTAATTATCATTTTGACATGTTTATTCATTTTTACCCATTTTAACTCAAACCACCTATCAATTATTAGTATTTATCCTTAATATACTACCTAGGATCAATAATCTATCAATCTTGAAACAATGTACAAGAAATATAAACCTAGAAAGTCAAGAAAACCATAAACAAGCCCTATTTGAACCTGTGACCTCGTTTCTTCAATTCTAATCCGTTTTAAATCAAACCAATTGCTAATCTTTGCTAATTACTTTAATAACAGACCTTAACAACCTATTTCATCTATCCTTAATCATTATAAACACAATGTACCTTGGAAAGACTCTTGAAAACCATGCCGAGCCCAAAACAGACCCACGGCTAAACTTGACCCATTTTGACCCATTTAAGACCCATCCATGTGCACGATACTTACATGAACTCATTCTAGAAACCCTTAAGCAGCTTACCCACCTCCTTATACCTTTCCTTGGTCAAAAATAAAGCCACAAGACCCCCTTGATGACTCATTTCAGCCGCCGCGAAGTACCAACCACAATATCATCTACTTCTTGTTGCTTTCTCTCAATCATGACTCATCCATACTCAGCCCCTAGCTTCACACATCATTTACTAGACCTTTCAAGTGTCTCACATCAGATTCATGAGCTTCCTTAACCTCCTTGATCTCAAACTAGTATAAATAGAGCTAGAAACCTTCACTTATTTATCATCCCCACTCTCTTATTCTCCATACCCATTATAGGTAGCAATCTGATTTGCTCCCTTTTGATCCTAGGATCATTTTAAAGAAAGTTCAGAAGTGTGCCCTGGAAGAATTGAAGCCCCCGGAGTAAAGATACAAGGCGTACGAGTGGAAATACTACCCGAAACGACCAATTTCCTCCATTTTTGATCATTGAAGCTCAAATCAGTTTTTAATGTTATACTTCTGCTTACCTACACCCTTATAATGTTCATATGATCCTAAATATTACTCTTGTTAAAGTTTCATAAACTCAATTCATGCTTTTTTCACATTTTGATCCAAACGTTACCCCCGAAGCCCTAATTCGCGTTTTTCTTACAAAACTAATGTTATAATGTGTTTAAATATTGTTAGAATCCATCCTGCATGCTTAATAATGTTAAAATAACCACTTTATAGATTAATGAAGGAATTTGAACTTAAACCACGAGGTTTACGTTTTGAAACCCTAATTTAACACGTTTGCTTCTAGCTTTATGAATCGTTATTTTAAACCTTATGTTGCATTAAAACAACTATATTTTTAGTTTATTATAACTTATAAATGTCTATTGAAATGTTAAACTAAGCTTGCATCGGCAATCTTTGGACATGTTTTGTAATTATAATCCTTGCAAGGGGTATTATATCGTACTTTCAGAACTTATAACTAAAAGGACTAAAAGTGTCATTTTATCAAAGTTATAACTCCAGGGATCTATTATGTCACTTTTCAAAGTCCAAGGTTTACTTGGTATATCTTTCAAATTTGAGGGACCAAAGTCGTAAAAGTGCAAACTCCAAGGGCCTAATTGCAATTTACCAAACACCAAGGTCTAAAATGTAACATTTTGAAAAAGTGTAAAATCAGATTTAAAACATTATCAGACATAACTTTAATTAACGCTTGACGTGCTTAACATTTCCAGATATGGATTAAAACGCTTAAAACCGATTATATCATATCACAATACTAGGGAGCTTCATATTAAGGAGTTTCATCTTGGTATTACGTTCTGACTAAGTTGTTGGGTTTACGATTTAAAGTGCCCTAGCTCCTCAAACGTTTACTGAATGACTTCTGAATTATGATGGCCCGAACGGTGATACAATAATTCCAAACTCTTCAATCAAACTCATAACTCTTAAATAACGTTCTAGGATTCACAAATCTTCCTAAGACTCTACATTATTTTACTCATGTTGCATGACTTGGTTGTTTACTATCATTTTATTATATCAACATTCCCCGGTTAAGATTGTGATAAGGTCGTCAGCTTTCATTTTGGAATATTTATTACATCTACATATCAGGTGAAGTTCATAACCTCGCCTTTACTTATTTTACATGTTTTATAAACCCGCGAGGGGGATACATGCTTGTTACAAACTCTTTTACATACTCGTTTATCTTATAACAATGTGATTACTTTCCAAAGACTTATACATGCTTAAACCATGAATACAAGTGTCTTTACAAGTTATATGCTAATCTGATATACCATTATCACTAATGTCTAAGTTACATTATGCCAAAAGTCCCTCATTATCATGGACCATTAATCACTTTCGAGTGAACGCGAATATTGTGGATAGATCTATCGGGATTGACGAATCCTGTTTGTGTTAGCCGGATAGGTAACCAAACACACTATATTTGAATTTCATAGGTATATGGCAATTACCTACACCGAGGGCCATTATCTATATATATATATATATATATATATATATATCACATCATTTTGGGTATATATATACACTAGTCAGTTTGTGTGCCATGAGCTTAGACCAGAAAAGACCAGACTATACTATACAAGACATGACCAAACAGACCAAACAAGACACTATTACTATGATAATTGCATTCGTTGCAATTATTACAAATAACGGGTATATAATAACGTGACCCAAGATCATAACAATAACATTTTCATAATAATTGTGTTTGTACAATTATTACACTATGACTTGTATTCAAACTGTTTATCAAACCTATGAATTTCACTCAACCTTTGTGTTGACTTTTTAGCATGTTTATCTCAGGTTATTGAGCAATATACGGCACGGAGTGGCATGGACTCGAAGATGGCTAAACTTGTTATCATTCACATTGTATGTAACTAGATTTTGGGACCTGCCTTTGTAAAACTCTGATTTGAAATGAATGATAACGTATCTTTTGAACAAACGTCTCTTTTGGGTCATTTTCTATGATTATGATTGTTGTTTCCATGAAGTAATACCCTAGATTATCTTCCGCTGCTATATTGTAAAAATGGGGGTGTTACAGAATATGAAAAAGAAGTTATCAAAATACCACAAGTTGAGTGACATCATGTCACCCAACTGGTTTATGGAATAAAGAAATGGAATAAGTTGGAATAAAGGAGTAGCTATATACTCCTATTTTTAATCTTTATGTTATGTTTTAAAAATAAAATCATTTGTATAAATCCATAACGGATTATATTTGATGTACGGATATTAATTAGATATGTGATAATTATTAATATCGAGTTAAAATGATGGATTGAAATTATGTTTAACTTATGTAGTGTGCAATATAAGTTAAAATTAATTTCTAAAAAAGGGAGTTATCATTAATAAAACTTCCCAAACACGACTTTAAATCATTATATAAACACACACACTCACAAAAACCGCTGGGGTTCTCACAAAAACAAAGAAAAAGTTTTCAAAGGTCAATCTACCATGTTTTTAATCATGCCTAGGGTATGTTTATATCATTCTTTAACTTGTTTATTATCAATTTGTTTTAATTTCTTGCCATTAGGGTTTATAATAATTAGATTAGGAAAATTTAAATCCATGTTTCATATGAACAATTGACCCTTTGAATTAGGATATTTTGAAGTTATTTGACACATGTATGCTTGATATGGGTTAATCTAAAAACACTGTTCATATTATGAATTTACATTTAAAAATAAATTATTTAAAATTATAAAAAATTTCATCAGCCCAGAAAGTATGCCGGTTTTGTCCCAAAACCGCCGCACTTTGTTCATTTTCTAGAATGTACGCCGCACTTTAGGGAAGTACGCCACACATTTTACATCAGAATGTAAACAAAATGTTTCAAAAACCATCAAAACCATGACCATTTATACCAAATCATTTCTAACATAACCATACACTTTATTGTTGATTGTTTTTTATGTGTAGACTATGGGAACACACGATGATGAGGCCGGATCATCAAGATCCAGACCCCCAAGACAACATGAAACCGTAGAAGAAATATTGCTTCCAAAAGTTCACCATGAGTTCTTGCTATAGGAAGGATGTAATAGAGATGAAAAGTCTAGGTACAACACTAGATTGACCCATTTGCTTCCTAGACACATTTATTCGCCTTGTGTCGTGAACTGGGATGTGCTAAACAAAATGGGTTATGATGGAGAAATTGATGACATGTTAATAATTAGGTTGCGTGAAGCTGGATCGGATGAAGAGATATTTACTTATGTGGCTTGGATTAGAGCTTTTAATATCAATGAACCAATTTATGCGGAGCTTTGCTATGAGTTTTATTCGACTTATGAATTTGACGAATTTTATGCTGACTTATGAATTGCAAACCAAGAAGATCATCAAGTTTAGACTTGGTGGACGTGCTCACAGTTTGTCCTTGTTGGAATTTGCTTAAAGGTTGGGACTATATCAAGCGGTTGAGCTTGAGGAGGAAGGTTTTAATGTTTACTTTTGAAGGTGGTTTGCGTAGTGATGAGCATTTTAACGCTCAGGATTATTGGTTAAGCATTAGTCGAGAGGAAAAGCTTAGTTTATCTAGGAGTCATACTTCTACTATCAGGAACCTAATTTTGAGGGTGATCCACAAAATGATCACTTATGGTTTGTGTCAAAGGATGACTAGGCATGACAAGGTTCAGAAGAATGATTTGTGGCTCTTAAGTATGTTTGATGCTAGATACCAAAATAGGTATGCGAATGTAGCTTGGGTGATTGCAAGATGGATGAAGAGGAAAGGCGTTGGAACTCCAAAAGAAAGTCAAATTTGATGTGGACAGTTTATCTCAAAGATTGCTAGGAAATGCATGGTGTTGACAGAGGATGTGGTAAGGAGTTTGAGTGCTCTAATTTATTATAGAGATCTGGATACGATTACACTTAGAGATTTGATTGACTCTGAGGGTAAGCTTGTTCCTAAAGATCCATAGCCGGGTGTACCTAGAGTTGGTATTCCTAGACCTCCGAGAGCATCTATGCAGGATTTGTATGATAGGATAAGTAGGATGGAGATATGCAAAAGGCGATAGAGCGGATGGAGTATAGGCAGTCATATCACTAGGATAGGTACTAGGGAGTGTTTGAGCATATGGCTAGGGTTTATAGTGTTCCACTACAGGGATCCTACAACCCACCTGGTTATGCTCAGCTGCAGTTTGACCAGTACTATCAGCAGTACCTACCTCTGCCACCATAGTATCCACCACAGTATCAGCAACAACAGGATGATAATGAGTAGTGTCAAGACGAAACGAGTTGGTTTTGTGACCGCATGTTTTGGGTCACTTATGTTTTGAAAACAATTCTTAAAACATTATTATTATTATTATTATTATTATGGTGTCTAAAATGCCTATGTTGGCATTAAAACAATATTATCATACTTTCTATTAATAATTAATTAGGATTATTATTATTATTTGTGTGCTATACAATGTTTATATTTGTAACAGGAAAAAGAAAAAAAGAAGGACGTAAGACGAAATGACGTGAACCAAAGATTCAGAATATCAATCACAATTGAAAAGTATTATTTTACTTTCCCATTTTATCTTTCTCTATAATATTCTCACATTGAGGACAATGCTCATATTAAGTATGAGGGGGGAGATAAACTGGAAAAGTTAAAGTTTAAGTTAAAAGAAAATCTTTTTGAAAATAACACTTTATTGATCACATATAAGCAATCTGACTCTGGATTGATAACATTACTAGCATATTTATACCACCCAGAAAAATTATGAGGATTAGATTTTAAGAATTCAGGTATCCATCTTTGATAACTAAGATGATTTTATCTTTAGCTTTCTCGAGTTAAGGAGTGAGCAATTGCAAATATCTCATCCGTCGTTACGGCTGTGTATGTGTAGTTTTTTTGCCTTTTCTGGAGCATTGGTATCGATTTAAAATTATATGGTTGTGCCGGTGATTTGTTAATTCTGGAACTTGTGCTTGAAATCTTTATGAGACCGTAGTAGGAACACGTTCGCGTGTTATAAACATTTTACTGATTAAGAGGTGATATAAATATAAATATAAGTAAACAATAATGTTTTTCAAAAAGATTTCTAATAAAATTATCTGAAATTTTATCTGTACGAATTGAAGAACGTAAATGTTGGTATTGCTGTTTAAATGAAGGGCGAAGGTTGCAAACTTCTAAGTTTATTTGAAGTAGTGTGCTTATCCTAAGTATGGGGGAAAGCAAGTTTCCCCTAAGTTGAAGTGAAATAAGGCAAGAAAGAAAGTAAAAGTTCGATAAAAAAAGAGAATGATGAGAAGGAATAGATGGTTACATTACGAATAGGGTGGATTATGATTTTATTACAAACATTTTTCAATAAATAATAAATAATATCACTAAATACATTACCTCTTTTGATGTTTATGTTTGGTGATTACGCCATGTCAGTGAAGTTTAGTTTTCTATACAAGCCTATGGTAATCTATGAAAAATCTGCAGTAAATTTCACACGAATTTCCTATAATTTACACACCAATGTGTTGACCAAATTTTCGTCAAAAACTGTCACAAATTTCCCACTGATTTGCAACAATATTCACACTAGTAGACTTTCGTGGGAAATCTGTTGCAAATTTCACACATATTTGCTACGGTTAAAAGCGTTTGACAAATATAGATTATGTTTGTGGGAAATTCGTGGGTACATTCCCACTGTCTACCCACCTATGTGATAATTTAGTAATAAATTTGTGGGTATTTACCCATAGATTTCTCACATAAATATTTATTTTTGTGATTTTATATGCTTACACATTTCCACATTACTATTTGTGTCTTAATATGTGTTTGTAGTTCCATGTTACATGTGTTTGCTTGTTAATATAACAATTTGTATGTATCACCTATATGTGAAAATGCTATTACCTACATAGGAACATTTATATACACATAACGTAAGTTGTGTTTTAACCTTCATTGTACTTGCATATTTAAGTTAATCATATGATAGAATCGCTAAAAGTTAACCAAGCCCATTACATGACCCCTAGGTAGGTCGGCCAAACCTATTAAGGGTTTAACATGTGCTATATAAAATTATGAAATTTTATATGTATGAATGGCCATATACGCGCATTATAAGTTGATGTGAAACTTTATTGTACTTTTATACCTCTATGTTTAAGAATGAGTATATTTGTGGGAAATCTGTGGGTAGTTTCCCATGGTTTACCCACATATATGATAATTCAGTAGGAAATTTATGGGTATTTACCTATGGATTTCTCACATAAATATTTTTTTGTGATTCTATATGCTTGCACATTTACACATTACTATATGTGTCCTTCTATGCATTTGTTGTTCTGTATTACACTTGTTTTCTTGTTAATATAGCTATTTGTGGGTGCACCATAGATTCATGTATATATGTAAAACGTATATGTGAAAAGGCCATTGTCTACATATGAATGTTTATATAAACATAAGGTAAGTTGTGTTTTAACCTTCATTATACTTATATTTGAGTTATCGATGTGATGGAATCATTAAAATTTAACCAAGATCCTTACCCGACCTATAGGTGGGTCGACAAAACCTATGGAGGGTATAACATGTGCTATATGAAATTATGAACCATTTTATACGTATGAATGGCTATATATGCGCATTAAAAGTTGACGCCAAACTTTACTATAACTATGTTCATCTATATGTAAGAATGAGTATACTTGTGAATGTGTAAAGGCGACAAAAACATAATAACAATTAAGTTTACGGGAAATCTGTGGGTACTTTCCCGCGGTTTACCTAACTCTATGATAGTTAAGTAGGAAATTTGTGGGTATTTACCTACAGATTTCTCACATAAATATTTTCTTTTTGTGATTTTATATGCTTACATATTTCCACATTACTATATGTGTCTTACTATGCGTTTGTAAAGAATATCAAGTTGTACATAAATTAATGAATAAGGTTATATGTATATATGTAGTAAAAATGCTCACAAATAATAAGGGAAATTAGGTTATACTTAAATTTATAAATGAGGTATCAAATATAATTACTACGGGTGAGCATGGTTCGGTTTGTATGCATGTAGAAAAAATAATAGTAAAATATGTATTATGTTATAAAATAAATTTTACACATAATATAAGATAAACAAAAAACAAAATAATAAGATAAAAAATTAGTCAAGACATTATATATTACGTCTAGCATTTCTTTTCATTAGTCTAACATTTTTTTCATTAAAAATTACTATCCCAACTTAATACACTTATAAAAATTTTATGTTTGTAAAGGATACTATTTGACCCTTAGATTACTTGACAAGGATTTCCACCTTATCAATATGAATGGGCTAGATGAATCAAAACAAAAACAAATATATCTTCCTCTTCTTTCACACACAACACTCAAACACTAACTTAGAAAACAAAAATATCCCTCTTTCTCCATATCTCACTCAGACTACCACTAACAACCATTAACAACCACCGTAGCCGGAACACGCCACTTCAACCTAAATTGCTTTAAAGATTGCAACTAGGGGTGAACCATAAAACACATATACAAGTTTGTTGACTTATTTTTAGATCTAAAAACGCATGTACATGTACAGCCGGAACACATCACTTTGGTAAACCACTTAAAAACATGTGTAGAGGTTTGTTGAAATTCTTTTTGTCACACCTCAACAATGGCGAAAACTCAGGAATGCAACATAATGATCAATCATAACACAATATACAAAATAGAGAAAACTATAATGCATAAACTTCAAGTGTTATGAAGACCATCCACCTCGAACAACCTCGAGTGATGTCCCAAATCATAACCAATTCCAGAAATCTCTTACGTATTTCAAATGCCCACACAGGGGACTAAATCCGAACTTAAATCAAACTCTTCCAAATACTAAAACCAACTAAAATAAACAAGCAAGACTTTACATGAAAATCTACTCGAGATACTTCTAAGTCTTCTATCATAAATCACCAACTTATTACTCTTTCACTTCACCTGAAAATGATACCCAAAAACGTCAACAATAATGTTGGTGAGCTCATAGGTTTGACCTTAAACATAAAAGTTGTGCCAATATTTCAAACAGTGGACAACAATGCTATATGATAGTGAATATATGCAAGCAACCCATAACTCAGCATCCCCGCTAATCATGTAACACAACCTAGCAATCCCGCTAGTCAAATACCATATGTCACTTACACACCTAAAGGGCCTACCACCTGGAGCACTAAATTAGGGTAAGACCACACATAAACTAGGGTAGGCGTACCTATCCGCTCCAATAATCACACAAATACTAGGTAGGCATAGCCATCCGATCCAAACAATCATACAAATACTGGGTAGGTGTACCCCTCCGATCCAAACAATCATGCAACACATAATATTCATATTGCAGTCATAAATACATAACTTGTCCCAAAAACAAAACCATATTTCGCACAGTTCAATTCAAAACAGTTCAAACACATTTGAGTATCATTTTCCCCCAAAGGAAAAACAGTAGAAAAATGGGGCTTCAAGAACTCACCTTAAGCAAGTCTTTAGCAACCAAATCTTAATCACACAAGCAAATGCAACAACACCCTCACACGACCTAGTCTAGTTAATGTGCCATTTTATTCATTCATTTCCAAAACAGTCTTCACGTTTGATGCATAGAGTTTAGACGCGTTGTACAATTACCCATAACAATTTAGTGGTGTGATGGTTGACGACATATCCCAACAATCATATCAATCCCATCGCTCAATAATCCATACTTATACTATTTAAAGAAAATAGATAAGTAATATACGTAAATATTTATAATTTATAACTATAAATATATCTCGATAAGTCTATTCGGTAACCTTAGTCACCGTGAAAATAATTATAATAAGGTTGAAAATGGAACCTTTACTCATAATACATATTTGAGAAGTTTCGAGAAAAACTATGTTTTTTGTCTTTTAGTGAATTTATTAAATAAATAAAATAATTAAATAATACTTTATTATTTAAAATAAAAAATCATGTTTAAGGAGAAATTTCTAAGTATAAACTTTTTACAAAATTTCGACATGACTCGTACGTTCATACAACTTTTTCTAAGGTTTTTAACCTTTATTTCAAACACTTTTCAAACTTTCGACACTTTTCTAACAAAATTCCAAAACCTCGATCTTTAACGTTTACTAAAATGTTTTTCCCCAAAATGTCGTTTAATACCAATTCGTAAATACATTTTACTTTCAAAAAGTTCGTCAAAACTCTTGTAATGACTAAATATCGCTTATTGGGCTTTAAGGTCCAATAAGGGTCCATTATACTTTTTACATATCCATAATACGTTCTAAGCCCAAAACCAAGGCCCAACAATATACATAAGCTCATACTCAGAAGTAGAAAATAATCCGGACCACAATAAGCCCTCCCATTAAGCTACGGCTTAAATAGGCTTATTGATCGTATTATCCTATAAATTTAACCTATTTCACAACAATAAGCCATACCAAAAAGCAATAAGTTAGAAAGAGAGAAAAGAAAAATGGAAGATTTATTAGAGAGAGAAAGTAGAGAGTGGAAGATTACACATACACACAAGTGTAAGAAATGGTAACCAACACCCTCTCTATGTGTGAAGAGGGTCCTATTTATACCCTTGAGCCATAAGTGGCATGTGGGCTTTCTAACTTGGGCCGGACTTGGCTTATCTTGGGCTTTGAGCCTAAAACATAGAAAATATTATATTATAATCCAAGCCCATTTAACCCGACTAGCCTATTACTTAACAAGACTAATAAGACCGATAACATTCTTGTTTGACGTAATAAATTTAAGGCTAACAATCTCCCCCAATGTTGAGGTCTATTTCTTCAAACTCCTCCGCTGTTGAGGTCTTCTTTAAGTGAAGGACTTGATCTTCTATGTTGACATTCTTGTACGACTAATAACATTCTTATAGGAGGTTGCCTTGTTTTATCAATATCTCCCCCAATGTTGAAGATATGACCTTTAACGTTTATGCTTTGCCTTGTTTATCTTGGTCTTAGTCTTTGCTTATTTGTAATGGCTTCGTTCCTTCATGTTTCTGTGATCTTGATCTTGAGCCTTTATCTTTTGACTTTGAGTTCTTGAGATCTTTATCTTGCATCATCTCCTTGATTTGAATCATCTTGATTTAACTTTCTTGATTAACTTGTGCTCTTGACCGACATACCCATACTTATTGCATTCTTGTTTGACTTATATGAACATAAGGCTAACAATCTTCCTAAAATATGGTTCTTGATTTGAATTTGAAGATCTTTGAGGAAGTTTAGTATCAACAATCTTGATGTTGAATGATTGACTTTGAAAGCCTAAGTATGAGTATGTGGTAATGAATCTGACTTCGCTGGTACATGATTGCAGCTCCAAAGTTTGAATCTACATTTAAAAGGTTATTAAAAAACAACAGATATGGACGAAAGTGTCTTTGTCACTTTGTCGAATACGGTTACAATAACCACGGTTCCCTGTTAATCTGTAATCAGATTGAATTCATATGAATCTTCTTGACAGGGTTTCGCAGTTTTACTAGCCGTTCCCGTTACCGGAGCATCTCAAAGCAGACAACACAGTAAGAGTGAATCAGATATTTACTATCTTTCTAATTAAGTCGTCAATCCATTTTACTGGAACAAGTTTGATTTACATAGAATTGCACCATCATTTCTTTCCAGTTGACACAAGTTCGATTCATATATAATCTTGCAAGTTACCTACCAAGAGCTTATTTGATGTTGGCTCAAGCAGGATTTACATCTTCACTGTGAATACTTAAGTATCACTCGGATGTTCTGGCAAGATCTCAAGGATAATACGTAGGACTCTTTGTTATAACTTGTAAACTTTATTGTGTTCAACAAGCGTATTTTTGACATTGTGTCCTAATGAGATTTATAATTTGATCTCTTTTGGCTCTACTCGATTTGTGCACTTTGTTTTTAGTAATCGAAGGCTGGAGCAGACTGCCACCTTTTCAATATTAACAATCTTGGAGTGAGTGAGATGTCAATAGATAATGTGTGTATCTTTATGATAAATGTGACATGTTTCTTTTGAGAGAAACCCAAATGGCTGGAAAGGGTTGTGCATTGCATCACTAGGTCTATGACGACTATCTTCAATATCAACAATCATCTTTGTAATTTTGATGGATTATGTATTGACCCGATTTCTGCCTAAGTTGTTTGGAGGGCTACTTTATTTTCACCCTTTATCCATACATTTCTTTTTCATTCTTCAACCCCTTCAATGCTTACCAAGACGTCATCACTTACACCTTGTTGTGATTGTTCTAGTGTTAGCTCAATCTTAGTCGGCATTCTTCTCCAATCATACCTAAGGACTGCTATTTCTAACTATGGGAGGTCCTTGGGTAGATCCTTCCAGTTCTGGTTGGATCGTAGGACTTATTCCTAACCTAACCACCTTATGTCTTCATAATCATCGTGAAATTAATAGGTTGTTGGGTATGAGATCGAACCATAAAACCATTTTTTGACATTGTTATTTTCAAATACTCCCCCTACACATGTGCTTCGAGATTCAAAATTGTTTAGCACATGAGGGAAAGAGTTGCACTTAGAGACTTAAAGATCACATTTTTTTATATTATATTTTAATCATATTTTCTCCCCTTATTTTAAATAATAAAACACTTAGTATTTGAAATACCAATTGATTAAAATTTTGACATGAAAAATTCCATGGGGAGAAAAATTATACCACGATATTGCATGAATTCATTTTCCTGATAGTTCCCCTTCAACAGTATATGTGGGATACCAATATTTATTAAAACTTGATATTGGAATGAAAAATTAATATAACACCACAAAATGTTGAAGACGGAGTGAGATGCCTTAGTGAACAATGTATATTATTAATTGACATTATAAGTTCTACATTTTAATTTCACGAAATGTGTCTGGATACATAAAATTGACAGTTATGAGATGTACCCAACACATTAAAGGATTTTGTTTCAAAAGCTCCCCCTCAGAAAATGATCTACTTAAAATGACATTTATAGTACCACATTTTTGTAAAACTTATTCGAGTACTACTTTTTATTGAAAAATACCACAAGTTATATTGTAGACAATTTGACAATACCACAAGTTATATTGTAGACAATTTGACATTGAAAAGTCCTTTTTGAAAAATTGTGTTCAACGATTTATAAAAACCATTATAGAAGACTTCTCTTCTATTTAAAGAGTAAGCTCACTGAAGAGTACACTTCGCTTTTTCATTCGGGTCCGAGTTATGCACTGATGTGTACATAAGTCATAAAGAAAAATGTAGAAATGACATGTTTTGAAAACGTTTAAAACTCTTGGTCGAACTTCATTTACATGCCCGTGTCGATGTTAATCAACATTTCTAGGTACGTAAATGTTATCGATTCTAAGAGACATGTCGAGAAGATTCTTTTTGGTATTTTTGAATTTTTTTATTATTACCCTAAAGCTTACCTAATAAGCAAATCTAAGCTAGAAATAAGTAAAAAGAACAAGCTATAAGCTGAAAATCCCAAATAAGCACTAAGCACCTATTTACTTAGAACAGACAATTGGGGCAACTTTGAGCTTAAATTCAAATAAGCAAACAGATCCTTATGGTAATAAGACTTGTTCCTCTAAAAAGCTTGACTTACACACTACTAAAAACAGCTTTTGAAAAACAGTTTGAAAGTCAAATGCTTAATGTAAAAGCTAGTTGAAAAAACTGAAAATTCATTTTACTCTATTTTTGGTTTTTGAATGAAAAGACAAAGTACTACTTTTAGACTTAAAAACAAATAATCAAATAAGCTTTTCTACTACAAAATAGAACAAAACAGATCTAATAATTAGCCTAAACCCCTACTTGTATACTTAATTTTTAAAAGCTAAATCTAACTTTTAATAGCTGAGATTTTAAACTTGAAATGCCTCAAAAGAACCGTTTACTATTGATGCAATTATTGAACACCATAATATGACTAAACATAAAACTGCAAATGCAGACCTCTAAAACTTGTATACTACATCAATTTAAAGCCAAAACAAGAGTAAAAACACCAGCTAAAACAACTTGAAACAAATTAAAGCATAAGATGAAATGAACCTGAGCTTATTAATCAGATTCAAGCACAAACATCTCAAACTTGATTTAATGAAATAGATACCTTAAATCCTTACTTATAAACTTTAAAAATGATGTTATCAAAATTAATCCAAGAACCAAATGGCTCTTGACAGTATTAACTTAGGTTAATATGCCTTGACAACACCCCTTTAGAAATTCTAAACTTATTTGTAGCTTATAAATTTGAGAGGTAGAGCACAAAATTTAGATACCAGATAATAGATAACTCATAACAGACCTTATAAGCTAATATCATTAATCAAATAAGCAACAACTATAAGCTAGACAGATTATGCTAGTTTTTTAGGGATTTTTAAGCAAATATTAAGCACAAACTTGAAATCTAAGATCCAATAAGTAAACAATGTCAAACATAGATAATCAAAACAAGCAAATAAGTAATACTAAGCATATCAAAGTAGAAATAAGCACTTGAATAAGCAGTAATAAGCAAAGCAGTTTTATGCTAAAATTAAAAAGAAAATTGTTCCATATCTCTTGCTACTATACAGGGGTCAAACATAAACTATTAAGCTCTAACCTACCAACTTATTGTAAATAAGCAATTAGAAACCTAAAATAAAGCTCTTCCAATACTAGCTTATCTTCCAAAAGCTTATCTCCTTTTCAAAACTTAATAACCAACCAAATTAGCTCAAATAAGCTTTGTGGATGCTTATTTGAGCTTAGAGAGTATAAGTGAACATAAAACAGCTGATTCAGAGCTTATTGAGCTTATTTAAAGCTTATCATCAAATTTAGCAAATTTTATCTCCATAAAAGTAAAAACATAGTTTTTTAAAGTTAAAAATGCAATTTTATTAATAAATGAAAAGATTACATGGCTTTTTAAATGAAAATTACATTAAGAAAAGACAAATAAGCTGAAATTAAGCTACTATTAAGCTACCTATACTACTCCTACTCCTAGATATCTCTTCACTGTGTGATCCTTGAGCTTATTTATAGCAATGTGAGGAACCTTCTAGGCCTCCCATACGCTCCTCTTGTTTTAATCTCATCCTTCGATCAATAACTGCCTTCCAATCACTTTGATCTTAGCCGTCCAATGCCTTACACATCTCTTTAACCAATAGAATTCGTTAGGATTGCCAACATGGACAAGTAAGAATGCCAGGGTGTCAGAGGAAGGCTTCTAGAAGGGTTAATTCCACTTAAATGAGGGTAATTATGGTGCTGGGTAAATTTGGGGAAGACGGGTGAACAGTGAAAACTGTTTTTCCCACCCCCTTTTTCTTTATACGTTTTCTTTGTTTGACCCGGGGTAAAACAGGGGTTGACTTGGGCTTATATATAAAGGAAATGGACCGGGTTAATTGAAAAAAGAGTTATAGGTTTATATATAAGATACTAACGCCCGTTATCTTTTTAATAAAAGAGGACTAACGGTGTTAGTCACTTAAGGACCATTTGTGAAGTTGTTTTAACATTAAGGGCTTTTGTGGTATTTTGAAAGTTTTGTCATTTTGTGGTTGACCAAGGTTTGACCATTGTTGACTTTTTGTTGACCTTTTGCTAGAAAACTTCTGGCACTTGTGCACTCTTTTCGTCTCGTGTTCGTTTTTGTCCGGTTTTGGCTCTTTTCTTGTGATATTTGCAATATCCGTACCTACACATTCACAAAAGACAAAATACACATATACAAGTATTTTTATGCACATTTTCATCTTTTTAGGGTTTGCTTTGATACAAAAAGGATATGTGATTTCTCACATATCAAGGGCTGCTTTGTTTTCACCCTTTATCCATACATTTCTTTTTCATTCTTCAACCCCTTCAATGCTTACCAAGACGTCATTACTAACACCTTGTTGTGATTGTTCCAGTGTTAGCTCAATCTTAGTCGGCATTCTTCCCTTATACTCATTCTTCTCCACTCATACCTAAGGACTGCTATTTCTAACTATGGATTGTCCTTGAGTAAATCCCTCTGGTTCTGGTTGGATCGTAGGACTTTTACCTAACCTTAACTACCTTATGACTTCATCGACGTTGTGAGATTAATTGGTTGTGGGTATAGAGATCGAACCATAAAAACTCATTTCTGTCATTGGTATTTTTAACTACTCCCTACACATGTGCTCCTAGATCAAAATTATTTTGCACATGACAGAAAGAGTTGCAACTTAGAGTCTTTAAGTTCACCAATCTTTATATATAATTTAATCACATTTTCTCCCCTTATTTTATATAATAAAACACTTAGTATTTGAAATACCAAAATTGATTAAAACTCTTTGACATGAAAAAATTCCGTGGGGAGGAAAAATATATACCCACGATATTGGATGAATTCAAATTTCCAGATAGTCCCCTTCAATCAGTATCATGTGGGTTACCATATATTTATTAATAAAACTTGACATTGAAATGAAAAATTGATATGACACCACAAAATGTTGAAGACGGAGTGAGATGCCTTAGTGAACAATGTATATTATTAATTGACATTATAATTTCCATATTTTAATTTCACGAAATGTGTTTAAATACATAAAATTGACATGTATGAGATGTACCCAACACATTAAAAGGCTTTGGTTTTAAAAGCTCCCCCTCGGAAATTAAACCACATAAAATGACATTGTAAGTACCACACTTTTGAAATTTATTTGAGGAAGGGAGTGTTGAACACACAATTTTAACAAATACCACTTTTTATGGAAAGATCCACAAATTATATTGTAGACAATTTGACATTGAAAGTTATTTTTGAAAAATTATGTTTAACGGTTCTTAAAACACCATGATAGAAGACTTCTCTTCTATATAAAGAGTAAGCGCACTGAAACGTACACTCCCTTATTACATTCGGGTCTGAGTTATGCACTGATGTGTACATAAGTCATTAAGAAAATTTAGAAATGACACGTTTTGAAAGCATTTGAAACTCTTGCTCGAACTTCATTTACAGGCCCGTGTCGATGTTAATCAACATTTCTAGGTACGTAAATGTTATCGATTCCAAGAGACATACAGAGAAGATTCTTTTTGGTATTTTAAAATTTTTTTGATTTTACATTTTGTTTTTCTAGATTTTATATTTTTGTATTTTCTTTTTGATGGTTTTATATTTTTGTATTTTCTTTTTCAAAAATATTTATAAATCAAAATAAAGAGAAAAATAAAAATATTTACAAGTTGAAGTTTTCATCAGCAGTGACAGTTGTTGCTAGAGTTTGATGTTGATGTAGTTGATCTGGTAGTTGTTGAGTTATTTCATTTGCATCAGCAGTTATGTAGGAACAGCAGAAGACTTTGAAACAACTTGATTTTCTCCATTGAAATATTCGTCGAACAAATGACCGAACAGACTTTCCAACTCTATCATTAACGTCATGACTATCATGTCTGTTGAAGGAACGTATGTTGACATTGTGTTACGAGGCTTGAACCATTTTGTTCAAACGTCATTTGACACTAGGGTTCGAGGCTTGATCTGTTGTGATCAAACGTCATCTTTGACATTTAGGATTGAGGCTTGAACTGATGTGTTCAAACATCATTTGACATTAAGGTTCAAGGCTTGATCTGTTGTGATCAAACGTCATTTGACATTGAGGTTCGAGGCTTGATCTGTTGTGATCAAACGTCATTTTTCTGTATCATCATCTATAAATCCACTTTGACAATGGTTTCTGATATATCAACTTTTTCAGCAACCATACTCTGAGATATTCCTTGTTGACATTACATAAGGTACCTGCACTTAAATCAAGACTTTGTTCCTTCTGAACATTGATTGATGTACCTGCACTTACATCTAGAGTTTGTTTGCATTCATGAATATTAGGGATATCTACATTTGAACCATGTGGGGGTTCACTGTCAACCTTACTTGTGCAACAATCGAATAACTTTCCTGTAGGAATCCACTTAAGACCAACATATTTGAAAATTCTACCCGTGGGTTTCCACCTAAGATCAGATCTAGAAGATGTTTTCTCATACACAGCGAAAGTCTTATTAGGAGAAAACCTATGTCTTGTCAAAGTATATGCCTACATGGTTTTTGAGTATGCCTCTTTTGTTCTACGAGTTTGTTACTGTTTCTAGTCTTGTGGGATTGAATCTTAGTATGTAAATCCACTTCCTTTAGGAAGCTTGTTATACAAGCATCATGATTGGCATTAAGAAACATCTCTATGGACATCGTAGAACAAACAAAGTGTTTGGGATATATGAGAAAGAACTGAACTCTTAGAATGGATCTGCTATGGGGCATAGCCGTTATCGTTACTAACTAATCTAGATACAGCAAATCCTAGTTGAGTGATTAGTGCTCCTAGGTTTTGGTTTGCTACCATCAATAGTGCTTTGAAATCTAGCAGAAGGCATCACACTAGTTTTTAAGTTCCTATCTCTTTCTTGCTGTCTTTTTCCTAGCTTTATCTAGTAGTGATTTATGAACCCATGGATTTGAACTAAAAATCTTGGCATGTTCTTAGATAACTATCCTAGATCTCGATAGATGCAATCATATGATCAGGTTTTGCAAAAACGGATTCTCGTCTCTTAGGCAAATAGTGTTGAGTTATTGGTCTTGACAAATTGTTATTCACATCAACTTGGGAGGCAAACCGTTGTTTTGACATTTAAGGCCTTTCAGATTTAATGCCTATTTGCGTTGTCTTCTAACAACTGATCTGGTTTCTTTGTGATTGTAAAACCGGTTTCCCAAGATTGGACTGGTTTTAGCAAAACTTAGTATCTACACTATTTTCTTTTAACTTCCTTAAGTCATTTTTTAAAGCAGCAATTGCAAAAAACTTTTTCATGAAATCCGTGCTTTTAAATCAGCATTATTACGCAAGCAAAGAAGGGCTGATCCTGTTCTATAGGTCTTAGATCTCATAATTTTATAGAATCATACAAATCTTAGTAATGGGATTGGTTTTTTCAAAGTCTCATTTTCCTTACGTAATTTAGCCACACTATGTTCTAATTCGATGTTCATTGTTTCAAGTGCATCAATTTCCTTTTTAATCTTGGCTTTATTACGTGTTTCATTCAAAATTTGACCATGTTGCCCTAATTTTAAAGATTGATTTTGATATTTAAGTTCGAGAGCAATACAATGTGCTTCCATTCTTGAAAAATCTTTTTGAAATTGGGCAACAATCTTTTTGAGTAAAATATTTTCAGACTCGAGTGATGAATCAAGAATAGGACTTATAACTTGACATTGTTCAGGATACTGGTCAACCCTACCTTCATTAATGATTTCAGGTTGCTTAGTATGCTATTGTTCTATAGCAAAGATATTACATTCAGTAGTCAATTATACCTCAGCCATTTGCTCTTCATCATATATAGGTCTGATATTTGCATCATCAACATCTATATCATTCCCTGACCTGCTGTTGTCATTTTGCACTTCTGATTCAGTTCCATTTCTTTCCATGACAACCAAACCATTATCCACTGCTTTACCCGTATCAATCTTACTCTCTTACGTCTGCATTTGTCTTTTATTCACCCTTTTATCATACTGTCTTTGATGATGTGTTCTTTCAGCAATAGACTTCTTAACATTACCCATGTGTTGGAGTAGTGTATCTCTGAAGTGTTTAACCTCGATTCCAGTGTATTCAACAAAGTACTTGTCTGTCATTTGACTATCATAATCCAAAGTAAACTTTAAATCAATGAACTTCTGGAACTAGTTGTTTACCACCCAAAAGGTTGCCATGGATCGATCTTCTTGAAATTTATCTTTGTCAAGTTGCTTTTGTAGTTGATCTACGTTGAGTAGCATTGTACTCGTGAAAGTATCAACATCTTGACCAAAGAGTGACATGAATGCCCGTTTGAATCCATGTTCGATGCGAGTGCCTTTTAAGTCATCTTTTAAAAGAACTTGAAGGTGTGAATGAAGAGATTGAAAATATGCCATGCATCTTTCTTTTACTTTTGACATCTTGTATTTGATTGCATGTACATCTTTTATTGCAGAATCCAAGATGCTTTCTTTTACTTATTTGCTGGATGCAGTATCTGAATTACTGTCTTCTTTCTCAGAACAAGTGTTTTGTATAATAACTAAATCAACTTTCAATGAATCAACATTCAATGCTGGAATTAGATTTGAATGATATTCTTGTGTCTGCATCAACTACTTTTGTTTCAATAATTGTAGAGTTCGTTGTTGATGAAGAATTATCTCAAGCATATATTTCCCAATGGAATCCATGTTACAAAT